>PVJH01009010.1:0-81589 GCA_004026705.1 Nesogale talazaci
TAGCCATAGTCCCGAGATCTGAGTCCTCTTTTTACTTTCTTCTTTATCTTTCTGGGACAAACAAGTTTTGATTTTCTTGCTTTCAGATTCCATATTACCGGATTCAGACTTATACTAGAAAACGCACACATTAGAATCTATGATAAGTCTCTTACCTATCGTAATACTCTTTTCATAAGCTCTTATTTCTACCAGAGATCAAAATAGAGGAAAAAAAAGTTTCTTAAATTTGCACATGGCTACAAATAATTTTTATATATATTTGAAAATGGAAAATGTATATTTAAACCCATACCTAACACATAATTAAATGATAGAAATCATTAGTTTGGTGTTTATGCTGCTACTTTTTCTGCTACTTAAATGTTACAAAACGCAGAAAGAAGACTAGTGATGACCAATTTTGAATTAGGAAATTTTGACTAAAGATTAATTTCAGTTGAAGTGTGCAATTCTCTGTTTATCTCCAGAGATGCTCTGAGTCATGGTGCCAGCCTTAGCCAAATCTGAATGAAATGTAGTAACTAAGTGATAAATGAAGTCTTGAGTGAGGTTCCAAGCAGACCACAGGCACTTTGTGTGATTCTGCCAGCATTGTGTATAGGATAGTAACAGATTGATGACTTACACCTGGTTTCCACGTGTTCTTTTGGATTTTGTTATTGAAACTTTGTGTACCACCTGGATTAAGCCACACTGCCAGATAAGCATAGAATACTTACTCATTTGCTACTCTAGCATGCTTTATACCTAGGCTCCTTGTACATATATTGGTGGTACATAATCTAAAATAATGCTCACCCTATGTGCCAGAGAAAGAAACCTGGGGTGTCAACAAGTCTAATGCCACTTTGACAATTGGGTATGTCTCTTCTACCTGCTACGCTATATCCTTTACTTGTATTTAACTTTTAAGTGGGTATGCCATCTTCAGCAAGTAATTTCTATCATAGGCTCTATGTTTTATGGCCTATTGCCTTGCCCGTGGGAGCAGAAAGAGGAAGAGTGCAAGGCTGCCATGTCAACACCCAAAAGACACATGCTTCTTTCATTCACAACCCACTGGCAAAACTCCGCATGGCTATACCTTGTTGCACAAGACAATTGCAGTATTCTGCTTGTTGGGCACATGCCAGTTAAAAACAATTACTTAAAAAAGGAAGAAAATGATAGCAATTAATAATAACCATACTCTCCTACAACTTCTTCTATGTTGTCAAAGTTAGCTATTAAGGACAACTAACCTTTAAGCTTAAATGGATATAGCAGTAGGTACAGAAAAAGCTAAGTATAAATGAAAGACATAATGTCCAGAGTGTGTGGGTCCAATACATAGTATGCATAAAAAAGATGTTTAATAGTAGAGAAAGCAAATCTTAAAATTATTTTCCTGTTTATCTTAAAAATAAAAGTAAGTTGAACTTTGCTTATATTTGTTTTGTTTTTTGTTTTTGTGGGCATCACTGCCTCTGGTGGTCGTGGGCACTATCCAGATGCCTCTGGATTTGAACTGCCACGCCCGTAGCCTGCAATTCCGCACTCAACCACTTATGCCACCGGGGCTCAGCCCAAATTTTACTTATATTTAACATGCAGTTTAAACTGATTGTCATTTCTCAAGTCTTTTCCCAACCTCTTTAGTTGACTCCTCACTTAGATGGCTGCTTGTTTGAATATAAGATGTTAAGACCACAGACACTATTCTGATGGATAGCCAGGCACCATCTACTAAGTTGGTGTGATTTGGCCCTCCTTGGTGTTTGCCCTTATGAAGAAACCACTGAAAATGTGGTGCTCTAACAAAGCGTGTTGAAGAAATCAAGAGGATGGTATCTGGCTATCAGAAAGAATAAAGTCTAGGAAATTAAAGACTTATCTAACAATGAGTGGCCATCTTAGTGAGGTGTGAGCTAAGTCCACAGAAGGACACCAGCTTGTGTTACTCAAGCATTATACATAATAAAATCCAAACCTAGAATAGGAAATAGTATCAGAACTTAAATTCTAAACACCAGGCTTGGAGAATGCTATGGATAATCCTGAAAATCAAATTGCAGGGTCCCTGCATGGATTGAGTTTGCAAAAAAGTCCTTCTGACCATGGTCCAGGGATGTGCACAGCTTTAATATCAGAGAAAGTAGTAAAGTTAAAGTGAATGTTAACATTTGTAGTTATCAGTAAGTCAAAATGTGACACCACCTTTTTGACTCATATTAAATTTATTGAAGTTTTAAAATGTTTTCTATTTTTTTCCCCAATGAAGTTTTCTGTTTTAATTGGTCCTTGTTGGTAGGTTGTGTGTGTGTGTGTGTGTGTGTGTGTGTGTGCGCGCTCTTTTGTTTTTTTTGGTATGTTTTTCTGTTGAGGAATTCAACAGACTACAATTGAATTAATAATTTTCCTAGAGGCATGGTGAGGGGAGTGTAATGGGGGGGGTCAACCACAATGAGTACAAGAAAGAATAAAATCTTCTACAGTTGATTGTGATAATGATTGCACAACTCTTCTTAATATGATTGAACTATTGAATTATATATGTTAATTACACCTCAATAAAACATTTTTAAAAGATTATGAAGTCCACTGTTCTAACCCAATGTTTCTCTAAGTATGCTCTTCAAAATATCACACTATTCCACAGCTTATTAAATGGTTGACAAGTCATTTGGTGATTTCAGAAGAAAAGGCAAAAGAAGTTCAGTTCACAAATTTAACAAACTTTTTTGTAAACTACCTACAGATTTCATAGGAATGTTTTTAAATTCATTATACATTAGATTCTTAGAGTTTATCCATCTATCATACAGTTATGCTGCTGTTCATCACAGCTAATAAGTTGCAGCTAACATGGTCCTGTTCATCTCATCTATAATGTTCTCATATCATATATGTGATTATTTCTTACATCTGTTATAATTGTGTGCATGTTGTTTTACTATATTTCATTTTTAGTATAGTTTTCTGTCAAACTGTTAAGTCACAAGAACAGAAAGTTTTGCTAATACCTTAAAGAAGTATAATTGCATTAAAATAGTAATCTAAACATTATAATTTGGGATACCATAAGCTTATATGTGTAATGTTTACATGTATAAATATATCAACAATAAGCAGAAATCTAGAAAAGGCTAAGACAGTGAAATATTCAAATGAGGCTATTTTGTGTGAGCTTAGATGTGACCTTCACTGAAATTGACAAGAATTAACTTCCAATACTCACAGCATTTCAATTGTGAAGAATTGTCAAGTTTCTGCTTCATTTTCAAACAAATGAAATAATGGCATTTTTTGTAAACCAACTGTATGGTTCCAGAATAATTGCAGAGTAGATTTTCTAAAAAAAAAAAAGCTGGTATTTATTGCTAAAGCAAAAGAAACTAGAAAACTATAGAAGTGTTACTCATTAGTGCACCCTCTCTAGGAAAAATATAGAAATTATAGTAATGAGAAATATGTAAAGTTGGGCTGAGCCCTGTGGCGTAGTGGTTGAGTGCGGGACTGCTGCCCACAGAGCTGGCAGTTCAAATTCAGCAGCAGCTCTCGAAAAGCAAGGCTGGGTCTCCCATTGCCACCAGAAGGCAGTGATGCCTCCCAAAAGAGCAAAAACAAAAACAAAATATGTGAAGTTAATCAGAAATAGAGTACTAACAAAAAACAGAGCACACTGTTGGCAAAATTCCTTTTATCAATTGAACTTGTTGAGTGGTGGCTCTGAAGTACCACACACTTACTATTTTAATACCCTCCTTGCTTCATTATTACATGTATTATTAATCTGTTAGGCATGACTCTGCTACTGTGAATGCATATTATCGAAAGATTTGCTTGTCAATCTACCCTGATTGTACAAATATTGTCCAGTCGTTTAAGAGTTTAATATGTGCAACTTAATAATCCATGTATTGCAGTTCATAGCTGATCTATACATGTATAATTTCCTTTTCTGAGCCATGTTTTAAATTCCATACCAGCGACTGAACAAATGCTGCTTTCAATAGGTAGTGGTTACTCATTGGCCTGCTAACGAGAAGGTCAGCACTTGGAAAGCATCAGCAAGCTCCAAAAGGTAAGGATGAGGCCTTCTGCTTCTGTGATAATTTGCAGGTTCAAAGACTCGCAGAAGTAGTTCTTTCCTGTGCTAGAGGGTCTCTGGCAAGCATTGACTTGATGGTAGTGGAAGTGACACCCCAGGAAGTTCATAACAAATAGTACTAATATGAAAGGACAATGATGTCTCTAAGGTGAACCAGAGACATACATAAACCATAGATGCATGAATGGATTTTTGTCTTGAACTTAATTCTAGCCCCAATCTAAGAACAATTGTTTTTATGATGGGGCCTGACTGAAGTTCGACCTCAAGAAGAGATCCTTTTAGATATGGGTACGATAACAAAGTGTGGTGAAGAAGCTAAATGGTGCCAACTATCAGAAAGAATCATTTCTGTAAAAGACTTGTTTTAAAATAAGCAGTTGTCTGAGTGAAGTGTCAAACTGAGTCCTCATGAAAGAAGCACAGCAGATTATGTTATATTACATATATTATATATTATATAATACTATATATTATATTATAAATAATATCATCCAAATCTAAATGAGGGAATGGCATCAAAGGTTAAATTTGTGTACACCTGTTTTGAAGAATATTATGGATGGCAGTGGAAACCCAAAATCCATTTACAGGGTCTATACATGAATTCAACCTCCAATGAATCCCCTTTGATCAAGTTTAGGGATGTTAATAGCCCTATAATCAGACAGAGCACCATAAAGCTGATTATGACTGACATAGTTATGTAAGAGTCAATTGGTCCATTGTTTTTTATTTTTGTTCTTTGATACCTGATACCTGATTATTTCAGCACCTCATGATCACACAGACAAGTGAACTTCTTTTATGGTAGGTTTTGTTGCTCCTGAGCTACATGGCTGTTTGTTTATGCTCAAGCCTTATGGCAGTCATGTGCTTATGTTAATTTTATGATTGAAATGTAGTGGTGGAGTCTAGCCTGTTAATCTGGAGATAGCCATTGAGTAGCCAATGAGGCCTCTATGTGGACATGGCTTTCTCTTGAGACTTCTGGGAAATCTCATGATATTTCCCTCGTGAAGATGAGAAGCTATCTTCCCCAGTTGTTGGGAGTTAGCCTCAGACACGATGAATCATGGACAAGACAAGATGGCAGCATCAGAGAAGCTAGAGGAGCCGGCAGAGAGACCACACAGCTTTGCCCTGGTGGAACCAGACCTCTGAAGCTGGGGCGGCCAGATGGAGACCTCTGCCAGTGATGAGTTGCTTCTGCTGTTGATGGACCCTGAGCCCTAGAGGCAAGGTGCCCTGCCAGCACCGGGATTCTGCACCCACTGAACTGTGACTTCGTGAGTCGGAAGAAGACTTTATAGACTGATTTCAGGCATATGGGTTAATATCGGACTTATGACTTTGAACTGGACTGGGCAGCTTTCTCCATGTCCCATTCCTTTTGTATATAAACCCTTTCCTTATATCGATATTCATGTCCTTGAATTTGTTCCGCTAGTCTACCCGGACTAACACACTACATATTAAAGGATCGTGGCATTAGGAAGGTTGAGAACCACTGCTCTAAGAATTCACTTCCTTAGTACTTCTTAATTTTCTCCACTTGTAAACACAAATTTCAGGCATACACATACTTCATATAAAATAAAAATATATTTTACTACCTCTTGGGATCAAAGAGAGTTAAGTGAAATTCCAGTGTGGATTTAGAAGAGTGCTGGCCTCTTTTCCACACTGAAACATCCATTAACGTTTGCAGGTTCTGAGAGTGATTGCATACAACTTCCCATCTGATAGTGTGCTTAATGTCAGTTTGGGCAGGAAGTACCTACAAAATAGCTAGGTGAGTATTTAGGCGGACTATTCAGAAGTATTGACTAAATCACCCAATCTCTGCATAAAGGAATCTTCCAAATAAAGATGTGAAAAAGCAGTGTAGAATCTGACAAGAGGTGCACTCTATACAGATAGTGTTATTCTGGGGAAAGTGAAGCAGTAGAAATTGAGATGAAACAATGATCAATTTAGAAAAGCTATTTCTATTTTTAATTTGCTTACTGTTTTACATTTTAAATTTCTAATTATAATAGAACTTTTGTTTATTTTACAAAAATTAGTGGGCTACAGACATCTGTGCACCAATGTTCATTGCAGCACAGGTCACAATTGCAAGGAGTTGGAAATAACCCGAATTTCCATCAACTGACAAATGGATTAAAAAGCTGAGGTCCATACATACAGTGGAATACTATATATCACTGAAAAGCAGTGGTGAAAACATGAAGTCTCAAGGGTAAAACTGGAAGAAATCATGCTAAGTGAAGTAAGCCAAGCATAAAAGGGCAAGTACAAAATGAGTCCGCTGAGGTAAGCTTTAAAAAAATGCAAAAGGGACATAGGGAAAAAGCCTCTGTATACAGAAATTTTGGGGCAGAGGCCCAGGTAATAAGGCAGGGGCCAGACCAAATCCAGGGATACATATGGTAGCCAACTGAGGAAGGGAACAGGGACAGATGGCTAAGTGTAGAGTAGAAATGAGGTACTAACCCACCCAAGGGGAGCGTATTGTTTATATCTCCACAGGGATATTAATTTAAACCCAAACTTAAACCCAGTGATCCTGGATGTGAATGCAGCAAGACAGCATGGAGTGGAGAACCAATGGAGGGGGTCTGAGGGTTCAACCCCAATGCCAACTACATGGACAGCTGACTCTCCCCTCCCCCCCCAACCCCAGGGGGGTTTGCTTTGGAGGTCAGCACTGAAGTTGCAACCCACATGGAAGAAGCATATCACCTTGTGTGATCAGGAGGCATCAAAGAGGTCAGTTATCAGGCATCAAAGAACATAAAATCATATCATTTTGCATGCTTACCTTCCTGATAAGATTGCTGAACACAAATGTGTGCATAAGCAAATGTGGTGAAGAAAGCTGATGATATTCAGCTATAGAAAGATATAGTGTCTGAGATCTTGAAGGTAAACAAGTGGCCATCTTGCTCAGAAGCAACAAAATCCACATGGAAGAAGCATACCAGCCTGTGTGATCACGAGGTAGAGAAGAGATCATCTATCAGGCATCAAAGAACTAAAAATTATATCACTATAAATGAGGTGGGATACAGATTGGGGCACTCAAAGCTCATCTGTAGGTAAAGTTACATCCCCTTACAAAGGAGTCATGGGGAGGAGATGTGCCAATCAGTGTGTATAGCAACAATGAAATATGTAACTTTCCTCTAGTTCTTAAATGCTTCCTCCCCTACTATCATGATGCCAATTCTACCTTACAAATCAGGCTAGACCAAGGGATGTACACTGGTACAGATAGGTAACAAACATGGGGAATTCAGGACAGATGCTCCCTTTTGGACCAGTGGTGATAGGGAAGGTGGGGTAAAAAAGGGGGAACCAATTATAAGGATCTACATACCTCCTTGGGGTATGGACAACAGGGAGGTGGATGATGGGAAACATCAGACCGTGTATGATATGACAAAATAATCATAATTTATAAATTGTCAAGGGTTCATGGGGGAGGGGGTGCAGGGAAGGAGAGGAAGTATGATGAGCTGATACCAAGGGCTTAAGTAGACAGAAAATGTTTTGAGAATGCTGATGGCAACAAATGTACAAATGTGCTTTGCATACAATAGATGTTTGTTTGTATGAACCTGCCAAAAAGTGATTAAACAATAAATAAATAATTTTAAAAATTGGTGGCCTACTACTGAAGATATAGCCCTAGGAGAGTGGCAGGTCTATCCTGACCATAAGGGTGCAAACTAAGAAGGAGAGAGGGAGAGAGTAGACCTCCTGATGGCATCCCTGTTTGCAGCAGCCAATGCACAGAGAGGACTGTGGGTCTGGCCCCCTCATTGACCCATAACACTAAATGGGACAGCACTGGAGACACTGTGCAGAAAGTGTAACCAGTCTGCCCCATCCACAGCAGGGCGAAATGCAAAGGGAGTACAACAGGACAGCAAGGGGTGCAAAGTAGCAAAGTCCTTGACAAATTCTGAAAATAGACTTCTGACTTGGGGTACAGGACTTGGCACCTCATTTGCTCTGAATGGAAAACACTCATAAGGGTCAGCAGACAAACCTGGAACTATTTATCTGATGCCCAGTTATCAAAGATATAGCATCTGGGGTCTTGATGGCTTAAAGATAAACAAATGGCCATCTAGCTGGGAAGCAAATAAACCCACATAGAAGACACATATCAGTCTGTGTGATCATGAGTTGTTGACAGGATCAGGTGTCAGGTTTCAAACGTTCCAAAACAATTACACCAATGTGAAAGAGGGGGGTTGTAGACATCTGTTGACAATAAGACATTCTTTCGCCCACAGAAAAGTTACAAGGAAGGAATGAATCAACCAGGGTACAGGATAGCACCCACAAAACACATATCATTCATTTAGTTCCTGAATGCTTACCACCCCCACTACTATCACTCAGTTTTACCTTACAAAGCTGACTAGATTGGTGTACACATATTGGTACAGATAAGCTCTTATCTCAGCACATGAATTCAGAACAGATAAAACCCTCAGGAAAAGTAGTGGGAGTAGCAATATGATGAGGATACAGGGAGGGGGAGTCAGGGGAAGAAAGGGGGAACCAATCACAAGGTTGGATATATACCCTCCACCAATGGGAACAAATAACAGAAATGTGGATGAAGGGAGATAACGGACAGTGTAAAATACAAAATAACAATAATATATAATTGGGTGGGGTGGGGTGGGGGGGAAGAGGAGCTCAAGGGCTCAAGTAGAAAGAAAATGTTTCAGAAATGTTGATAGCAGCACATGTGCAAGTGTGTTTAATACAAGAGAATAATGGATTGTTATAAGATTTATAGGCATTCCCAATAAAATTGGTGGGTTTTACTTTCTCAAAAAGAAAACAAATAACCAAACTCACTTGCTAACAAGTTAATTCTGAGTTATAGAAACCTAAGAGGACATGCAAAAAACTAGGATTTTGGGACTTTGTAAATCTTCATAGAAACAGATGACTTCATCCTTTTTTTGGCGGGGGGGGGCATCACTGCTCTCCGGTGGTGGGAGTAGGAGGCCCAGCCCCACTGCTGGAATTGAACCTCCGTTCCAGTAGGCCACAGTCCCGCGCACAACCACTACACCACCAGGGCTCATCAGCCCTTTAAAGTTTGTTTTTTTGTTTTTATCTTTTTGCTTTTTTGTTTTTGTTTTTTGGGGGGCATCACTGCCCTCTGGTGGTGGGAGTAGGAGGCCCAGCCTTGCTGCTGGATTTAAACCTCCAACCCAGTAGGTCGCAGTTCTGCACACAACCACTAGGCCACCGGGGCTTAGCGCAGACGACTTCACCTTAATCTATTTGATGTGGCTGATAGACTTAACCTGATGAGTAGCGTTTAACCTATTGTGTTACCAGGGATCCTCTTCCCAGGTAAAAGTTTCATTAAATTGATATAAATGTAAAAACTTCAAGAATATTCCTCCATTTGTTGTCTCCAATCACCTTACAGCACTTAAGCATATTAATCTTTGCCCAAAGCTCAAATCAGAAAACACAATTGGCAGCCACTGACATGGCCATTTTATTCATTTCTTAAAAATTCTTAGATAGTAAGCCTGAACAAATTGAGTAATATTATAGAAAACCAAATTTTAAAACTTAGGCTACAACACTTTTCTTGGAAGCCTATACTATCAAATTAAAAGAATATTTTATGTCTAGCCAAATAAAATATATGATAGCATTTTCACATCTGAAGTTTCACGATCATTTGTATATTACAGTGAAAGGTAGTCTGGTGTAGTTGAAAGTACAGAGGCATGAGAAACAGGAGAAATGGCTCTACTTCTCGTTTTATTTTTTCCCTACCACCAGGTACTTGCTATTAATTCTATTACCAATATTAAGTTACTGTAATTAATATTTATAAACTCTCATTATTCCTTTGTAAACAAAAATAATTCCTTCATCATTGCATGTGAAAAGTAATTAAGATAATATTAGGTGCATGGCAAAAAAAAATCTAAAATTATTTATTTTAACATTTAATTTCTCAAGTTTTCACTCTATTTTTGCCTAGAGAATAAAGATTAAAAATGTGTTTTTAAAGACTAACCTTTGGTCTTACTCTCCAGGGTGAAAGTTAAGGGAAATTGGTATCGTTAGAAATGATAATGTGGCTGAGCCCTGGTGGCATAGTGGTTGTGCGTGGGACTGCGGCCCACTGGGACGGAGGTTCAATTCCAGCAGTGGGGCTGGGCCTCCTACTCCCACCACCGGAGAGCAGTGATGCCAAAAAAAAAAAAAAAAGAAATGATAATGTCGGGCAGCCCCTGGTGGTGTAAGTGGTTGACTGCAGGACTGCGGCCCGCAGGTTTGGCGGTTCAAATCCAGTTGCAGCTCTCAGGAGCAGTGCTAGGTAGTTCCCACAACCACCAGAGGGCAGTGATACCAAAACAAAACAAATGATCATATCAAGTAGAGAGAATTCATCATTTTAATAATATTTCAAGTATCTAAAGAATCTCTTTTTGGCACTAATCCTATCATTAGCTAGAAATGTTATTTTCAACATCAGCAGTGTACTTTTTATCACAGTACATACTTCATATTAACACTGTGTTCATCTTAAATTCTTTTTGCATTCTTACTATTTACTACTGAAAGCATACAGATGTGGGTGACTGAGAAGAAGTACATTTTCCTGTTATTTGACTAAAGATAAAAGTTGAGACCTTGGTACCTCAATAAGTTTATAGTAAAGTTTTTTTTGGAGTCTGAAAATATTGCTTATGTTGAGTGAAGTACACTATACTTGCCAAGACTTTTGTCCTTGCATCAATGAAGATTTTAATTAAAACGTTTAATATTAGATAAGCTCACAAAATAAACAATGTCTAGACAAGAGCACACATTAACAAAAATGAATTTTGAGTATTATTGTGAATTAAAATAACAACAAAAGTATTTACCACAGAATTATTCTTTGATCAATAAATGCACCCCAGTTTCTAAAATATTTGCATTAAAATTCCAAACCAAATGAATTTATGAGTCAACTTACAAATTCAGTCCAAAACGCAGCTTCCCCAAATGTACAAGATTTAGCTCATTTACTCCAGACCATCATCTTAAACTTGCCATTTGTTCAATAGATATTGCCTATAGAATAGCTCTCCTCAGCACTTCATTCAAGACAGTCATAATTATCACTAAACATATGTTCTCGGTTTTTGTCTTTTTAGTAACAAACCTCACAACAATTTGGTTGGTATATTATCACCCATATGAACACATTTTCCAGCTTCCTTGAAGCAAGGTATGTCTACTGATATTTTGGCCAACAAGATAGGACAAGAGTGATATATACAGCATCCAGCTCATCACCTTCAAGTCAACACTGCTTGCTCTGCGCTACTTTCTCCTGATCCCTCCTTGGAAATGAGTATGACTATGACAAACTTGGAAGCCACAGCTAGTTGAACCCCGGTAGCATAGTAATTACACATTGAATCCCCTCTAAGGGACATGATGAGGGTTTTTACTCCTTCATAAAGAGTTACAGTTTCAGAAACCCACAGGGACAATTCTACCCAGTTCAATAGGATCACTATGTGATTTAAATATGACTATGAGTTGGTTTCTTTTTTTAAAATTGAATCAGTTTAACTTCTCTTCTATAAACCCATTCCCTCACCAGCTGCACAGCAAGGAATAAGTGGATTTCAATCACATAAGCCAGCAATTCTTAGAATGTGTTCCCAGGATCAACAAAGTCAGAATCAATTTTGAATTTGTTAGAAATTCAAATTAATGGGACTTCTCTGATATCTATGAATCAGAAATTCCAGAAATAGGGTTCAGACTTTTAAAAGCTTACAATGATTCATATGCATCTGAATCCACAGTGGAAGGCTGAGAAGATAGATGAACAATTGAGCTCTGTTATTCAGATAGGTAAAAGGAGATATTTTCTAATTTCAAGGGCATTCAGTTCTAAATCATATTCATAGCATTTTCTATAAATACCAAACACCAAAAGCACGTTGAGTCCCAATAGAGTCTATAGTATTATCATAGAATGAACAGTCTCAGTAATTCTTTTAAAAGAAATTTAGAGAAAGGAAGCATGTAAGAAAGGCGAGAGATATGGGGAGAAAAAAAGACAGGGAGGGGGAAAGAAAGTCAAATAAATATAAATATTTGCTGATCATAATACCTTCAAACTGAAAATTATTTCTGTCATTGAGTTTCTATGTTTCTAACTCATACTGACCCTACTAGAGAAAGAAGAACTGACACCATTGGTTTCCCAGATTGTTACTCTTTACAGGAGTAGAAGATCTTATTTATCTCCTACAGAGTGGCTGGAGGTTTCAAACTGCTGACTTTGAGGTTAACACCTTAACTAATAACCCACTACACTATGTCACCATGGACTGCCAAATGAATAAAGGGATCTGTCTTGGACAAAGTAACTCCAGAATGTTCCTTAGGAGCAGTTCTAACTTAAAAATCTGGCTACGCAAGAACATGTGTTAAGAATTCTTCATACATAGAATTCAGGACAGATAACCCACTCAGGACAAATAATGAGAGTAGTGATACCATGAGGGTAGAGGGAAGGTGGGGGGAGAAGGAGAAGAAATGGGGAACCAATCACACTGATCAATGTACAACTCTGTCCCCTGGGGGATGACCAACAGAAAAGTGGGTCAAAGAAGACAGCAGATGATATAAATTATGAAAATAAAAATAATTTCTAAATTATCAAGGGTACACAAGAGAGGGAGGATTGAGGAGGGAGAGGGAAAAAGAGGAGCTGATAACTGGGCTCAAGTAGAAAGAAATGTTTTGGAAAAGATGATGGCAACTATATGTACAAATGTGTTTGATTCAACTGATGTGTGGATTGTTGCAATAGCCTCCAATAAAATGATTGATTAAAATGTTAAGAAAATAAAAAGAAACCTGTGAGTTTCTTAGACTAGCTTTTTAAGGCAATAGAAAGCCAGTTTTTTCTTCTGAAGAGAAACTGGTTGCCTTAAACTGCTGACTTTGTCATTAGTAGTCCAACATGTAACCAATATGACATCTGAAAGTGAAAAATGCCTTTTATGTGAAGACTAAATATCCCCTCAAAAAATTAAACTTAACATCATAGAGTCAATTCTGACTCATATTCACCCTGTAAGACACTATGACACAGTATAACTTTGGTTTCTGGGACTGTAACTCTTCACAGTAGTCAAATCTTTCTCCTGCAATGCAGCTGGTAGGGTAGACCTGCTGATCTTGTGGTTAGGAGAGCAATGTGCAACCAAGATGCCACCAAGGCTCTGTGTTTAAAAGTACAATGACAAAATCATCAAAAATCCCAGAATTGTGAGTCAGAAGTTGGTGTGATCCACAAGATTATGTCCCTAGACCCTCTCCATGTCTGAAACTGAAGTCATCCCCATGTTGGAATCATCAACCATTTAAGATCAAAGGGGCAGAATTTACCCCAGGACAAAATTCAAAAAATTAGGGAAGAGGGAGCAATGGAAAACATGCAGAGAAAAATGGAAAAAAATATGGAGAAAGTGGAATAAGTGACAGTAGGTAGAGGGTGTGGTAGTTACATAATAACGTGTCAACTTGAGGATATTCAGAGTGAAGAGGTGGAGTCTATCCTGTCAATCAGGTCAAGGCCTGATGATGCCTTCTCGTGGGCATCACCTTCTCATGAGGATTCAGAGAACTTTCTCTCTCTCTCTCTCTCTCTCTCTCTCTCGTCCTCTTCCTGTTTACAAGTCTTGTGAAACCACACTGAGATCTGATCTAGTCATCCAGCAGAGACCTGCGCCAATCCTGTGATGCTTCCACTGCCACTGGATCTACAAGACTCTTTACCCACAGGCCTGTGATATTCCTTTACTCTACATCATTGCATGAGGCTGTGAGAATATGAAGAGAGTTTTACAATCTAGTGTGGGACTTATGGGCTAATATCAGACTTATGCATTTGATGTGGACTGGCCTGGGATGTTTTCTTGATATATAATTCTTCTTTGATATAAAATTCTTTCATATATGTTAAACATATTACTCATATATATTTAATCATATATATTAAATATATACAAGCTATTTATATGGCATATATCTCTCTCTCTCCCAGGATTTGATTTTCCTTGCCTAATACAAAGGAGATATTGAAATGGATGAGTTGAAACAAAATGTGCATGCGTGGCAGATTGTAAAATTGATGCTCTACTCTGGAAACCTTCGCCTGATACATTAAAAAAATGTTAAAAATAAATAAAAGTAAAGAATGTATGATGGAGCATGAAACCAAAAGATTCAACTAGGGCTTGATGTATCAGAAATGGAAATACTACAGTCCCTCAGTGTTCACAAGCAGTACATAATCATGAATGCACTTACACTCAATAGAGTTCACTCTCTCCCATCAGTCTATCTCTAACTCCACTGTCTTTAAGATATATGTGATTCAAAGCACTTTCCTGCTGTCCTTGGGGAGGTGGCAATCATGCAAAGTCTAGAAAAGATTGGGTATGTCAATGCCAAAAATCAGAACCAATAATACATTTAAAACTTCTGAGAAAATAGAATGACTGAAATAGCAAATGAGTTGCCTCCATCTTTCTTGAAGATGTTTTCTCTTTTCTCATATTCAGTTTCAGTAGAGCATTCAGTTAAAAGTAGGGGAAATACCAAAAAAACTTATGAAGTTTGGGGCTAGAAAATAGGAATTCATTTCTTGTGACCTTTCTGCACATTGCTAAAAGTGATGTGTGGTTGACATCTGTTTCTGGGAATATAATGAATTCAGTACTCCAAGATTTGTTCCATTTTACCTAAAAGACAGCACACATTGCTGGAGCACAAGAAAGTGGGGGGAAACCTACTGAAAAACTAGAAGATAAAATTAGAAAGGTGATCAACAAGCAAGGAAAAAAGCCATTATTTTTGGAAGAGAAAGCTATAACAGCACTGGGTCTTCATTCTTCCTGAACTAATGTTGAGTCTTTATTCTTCTTGAACTAATCTTCTTAGAATCAACTTTGATAAATGTGCTGCTGACTCCTGCCAGTCCTTGTTGTAACTCTTATGATGTGTAACCAAACTATTTGAAAATAACTTTTGTCATTCTTGTTGGATTGTATAAGACTGTAACTTTTGCAATAGAGCCACACTTTTTGTGGGATGATTGGGATGGATCCTAAGAAGGGAGGTATTTGTAATAGCTATTAGCAAACTTGGTAAGGTTTACAATTGAGTAATTTGAAGATAGTTTAATAGATGGATTACTTAAGGGTGGGATAGAGTGTAGGGAAAACATGAAAGCTAATGCAATAATTCAGAAAGACATTTTTATCTAGACCTAAAAGATTGAGAGTGTTTAAAGTAAGCTACATTTAAATTGCATATATAAATATATATTTAAATGAAACAAACAAACAGCCCTAGAATTCCAGCATGGATTGAGAGGAACACTTGTGAACATGGTTCCAGGATAGAGTTGAGGTTTCCTGAGTAATGATTTTTATCGCATATATATAAAACAAAAACTCTCAAGTCCAAAATACAAAAAACAAATCTTTCTTCAAAAAAATCCCCCTGCTGTACAATGCTTTATATTGACTATGTAACATTTTTATCCATTCTTTTAATGGACAATTGGGTTATTTGCCTTTTTTTCTATTCTGAACAATGGAGTTATGAATATTTATATCTTTTTTGGAGTTTGTCTAGGCAATAGATATACTTTTTAGGTGCCGTAATGCTACATTGTATTATAATGTGTCCAATTTACACTCTTGGTAGAAATATATGTATGAGAACCCCCATTATTTGTATTTTAGTATTTTCAGAATTTACATTGCAAAATTTATACACTTTTTTTTTCAGGTAGAGAGCCTTCCTTACCCTCTGAATGCTTCTTTACTAAGCAATTCAACAATTTATTGGTAAAATGGGCAATGGTGCCTTCTGTTGTACTTGGGTCTATATGAGTCAGAGTCACCTTGACTCTAACATCAGTGTTTTGGATATTGATCTTTTTCTTTTTAATTTTTCACAATGTTCAACTTTCCTTGATTTACACTTTAAACATTCTACATAATCGTTATTGGGTGCTTTTAGCTTTTTCTTCACGTTTTGAGTCATGCTATCAACAAATGATGTTCTTGGAAGTTTTGTTCCATGTATGTCTCTAAGATCAATCTTACTCTGAGGAGGCAGCTCTACTGGCTATATTTTGAGAGCCTTCCAACCTGAGAGACTCATCTTCCAGTATTAAATCAGACAGTTTCTCGCTGCTCCTCAGAATAGTAGTAGAGATTCAGTCTCAGTCTAGAAGCCCCAGTGAAACGTACTATGATGAATGATGCAGTGGCATAGCTTGCATCACAGCTCCATGCAACAGTCAGTATAACAAACTGACAGAAAAGTGGCAGTGGGGAGGGGAGATGGGGCTGATGAAATAGGTGCAAGAGCCTCTGGAGAAGACTAATATCGATGTTTGAGCTTGGTCAATGGACCATAGAACCCCTAGAAATGAAGAAGATGAGGACGCCCCCAAATTTATCCTCATTGGCTGGTAGGGATAGGGAAGTTATGCTGAATCTAAAGTACAAGTTCACGTTTGCAATAGAAAATGGCAACACTTATAAACACCAGATATAAGTGTTTCTTAAAACATGTTGATACATTTTAGTCTTGATGCTTATAGTTGCTGGCTCACGTTCTGAAGGTTTTCTGTTCTGCTGTCCTTGCATTGCAGCTTTCTGTGTCATGTTGCCCTCGCTCCCAAATGGCCTTTTCTGTCCCCTTATCATGTATTAGTTTTAAAATTGCAACCAA
The DNA here is from genome assembly GCA_004026705.1 of Nesogale talazaci. Lineage (NCBI taxonomy): Eukaryota > Metazoa > Chordata > Mammalia > Afrosoricida > Tenrecidae > Nesogale > Nesogale talazaci. The sequence continues at coordinate 16,928 of PVJH01009010.1, forward strand.
AGTTAAATGTTGAAAGTGCCCTCATGTTTATTCATGCTCTGTTTTCCTCAAATGGATGATTTATAGCTCGGAAACTGACTTGATTGAGTGCCACCCATTCAGTGACTTATTCTTCCTTATCTCCAGTTAGACTGGAGGAATAATTTCAGATTCCTTAAATTAATCACTGATGTAAAGCTGTGGCAAGAAATCTCAGAATTCACATTCAACTCATAAAGAGTTTGATTAGTCCATAGAAAATTCATTATTTTCTATTGCCTTAGTCCATAGAAAATCCTTACCTCTAAAAATTTCATTTTGTTAGTTTTGGGGAAACAACGTGTGTGTGTGTGTGTGTGTGTGTGTGTGTACACATATGCATATTATTTGGGTGTGGTAATTTCATAGTCTTTTGTCACTCTGATAGGATTAACAGTAAAAGGGTGGAGTTCAGCCAGTCAATCAGGTCGCAGCTAGATGGCCTCACTTGGAGGCACAATGGAGTAAATAGTTCACTGGAGATGGAACACATACTCACTCCATGAGAGACACTCTACTGACAAAGCACATAGGCTTATGCTAGAGCCGTGGAAGCTGGAGGAGCCACATGGAGACCCCTTCCAGCACTGAGATTCTTCTACCACCACTGGATCCACAAGACTTCCCACCCCTTCGCCTGTGGTTTTCCTGCATTCAGCATCATTGCATGTGGCAGTCATGTGCTTATGTTAATTTTATGATTGAAATGTAGGGGTGGAGTCTAGCCTGTTAATCTGGAAATAGCCATTGAGTAGCCAATGAGGCCTCTATGTGGGCATGGCTTTCTCCTGAGACTTCTGGGAAATCTCACGAAGATGAGAAGCTATCTTCCCCAGTTGTTGGGAGTTAGTCTCAGAGGCAATGAGTCACGGACAAGACAAGATGGCAGCATCCGAGAAGCTAGAGGAACCGGCAGAGAGAGCACACGGCTTTGTCCTGATGAAGTCAGACCTCTGAAGCTGGGGCTGCCACATGGAGGCCTCTGCCAGTGATCAGTTGCTTCTGCTGTTGATGGACCCTGAGCCCCGGAAGTGAGGAGCCATGTGGATACCCTTGCCAGTGCTGGGATTCTGCACTCACTGACTGTGTCTTTCTGAGTCGGAAGGAGACTTTATAGATTGATTTCGGGCATATGGGATAATATCAGACTTATGACTTTGAATTAGACTGGAATAAATGTCCTGTTTCTCTTGTATATAAACCTTTTCCTTATATCTATATGTATGTCTATGAAATTTGTTTCCCTAGTTTACCCGGACTAGCACATTGCATGTGCTTTATGAGTCTGAAGAGGACTTTATAGATTGATATCAGACATACAGGTTAATATTGGACTGATGGCTTGAACTGAACTGGGCTGGAATGCTTTCTTAATGTACACTCTCTCTTTATATAAAGCTCTTTCTTATATACATGAGGCTCCCTGGATTTGTTACTCTAGTCTACCCAGGCTAACACATTTGGGTTAAAGTAAAAAGGGCAAACAACTCCCCATCACCACCTCTCCCTGCTTTCTGAATCAGGAGGGTGGTAAGTGGTGATGGAACAAAAGAGGATATGGAATAAGGAAGAGTGTCACCTAAATATTAAAAAGATAAGTGAGCTATGACATTTTGAAAGAAGACCTGGTGGTAAAATGGGTTATATATTGGATAACATTTTTGAGATCATTTACCTAAAGGTCTTCAAATTTCCTTTTGTCATCAGAAAAACACACTTCTGCAAAAATAACAGGCCACAATATTCCCTATATTCTAATTAATGTTTGGATTTTAACAGAATGCCCAGTTCAAGTCATAGGAAAAATGTCATCCTTAATGATATAATATGATTTTAAATTCTGGAGAATGTCAAAGGTTGTATTAGCCTTCAAGTGAAAATTCTTCATACTGCACAATACTCTGTAATAGCATAAGGAATAAGGAATTCTATTGTGTTCTATTTACTATATGATATTATCTATTATAAATGACTGAATAAGTAAAGCAGAGGGCAGTTGGGTAGGAGGCTGGCTTGAATAATGGGTTGTCCTTGGGAGCCCTAGAGGAGCTTTGTAAAGCGTGCCCAAGCAGAATAGAGGACAGTGGATTAATTGTTTGAGAGGCAGAGGATCAGAGAGAGCCTTCCTGCTAGTATGGCAGGGAAGAGTCACTGTGTACAAACAAAAACAAACTGTGTCCTTAATATTTTCTAGTCTGTTACCTTCCCTCGCAAACTCCATAATTTTTTGTGTGTGGCCATTCAATGGATTATCAAACCCAGCAGAGAAGCAGGATGCCATGGGAGGGACAGTTGGTATCAGAATAAGGTATAGCTGGTTCGAGGATGGAGAAATGTTTGAATACTGCCTCATATGAATCATCCTGGGGCAGATAAGGAATTAGATTCACCTTTTCCCTTCTGGAAGATGTCAGATAAAGCTTTCATGCCATTTTTTCAATAATATAGCACACTGTAATATAAAATATACTCTATTCCATTCCAGTATACCATATAATATTTTGCATTTTATACTTAGTGTTATATATAGGCAGAACCAAAATAACATTGGCAATAAGAAAAATAACAAAAACACTGCCAAACCTGAACTATTCGGGATATAATAACATCTTTCATTAATAAAATAAATTCTAAAACTTCTGAGGTTGGGATTTGTCATGCCAACATGACCAAAGAAGATAGGTGGGTCTGTTGTGACAACATGGACAATAAATACATGTAAGATCGATTGAAGGGCGGAGTATAAATGGCTCAGCAAGCCCCACACTTGCTCTTACTCTTGAATCTTTGGACCAGCCAGCTGCCTTTTTGTCCTGTGCCTTTATCTCCAAGCTACACTACCGGTGGGACACCTAATCCAAGGACTGTGAGTTGAGGTTCCTTCAAGTCCTGCTTCACCACCTCCTGGAATATACATCTTTAGAGCTGGGGACTGTCGGACTCTGTCATCTGGCTGACTGTTGGTGACCTGCTTTGCTGTTTGCTGCTTGTGGCTGCACAGCCTGAATTGCTCTACAGACTACTCAGTAGCCCTCAAGACTCAAAGGACTGCCAGTCTACTAGCTGTCTTGTCCCGGTCTGCAGGTCCAGGTCCGTAATTCGCAAGTCCTAGAAGGGGGAGCGGGAATTTGGGAAACCAGAGATGCCAGAAATGACAAGATTCTGATCAAGTCTCGTTTATTAGGGAGAAATACACCAGTTTTATAAGGCAAGCAAGCTTAGGCAATTAGCATATGGTGATCTTCAAAATTATCAAGTGAAGGGCAGCACAGCTGCAAGTCAAGCTTCAAAGGCCAGGGCTGTTTAAAGTTATAAAGGTGACAGACTACACACCTCAGGCAATAAACCATAACAGAGTTCAGGCTGCATGACTGTAGCCAGGTCAAGCATGTCCAGGCTGGATGGCTCCTAAGACAACTCCCCTTATCACCATATAGCCCTTAAGACAGCCCTCTCCTGTGATGTACGTCCTTGCCTGTAATTTGGGGCTGGATTGGCTCCAGAGGGTATAAAGGGATGGGACTTAGGATAGAGGGGCAAGCCTGCTTCGCTCCAGCCCGCCTTTCTCTCCTTCCTTTCCTGTCCCTCAGCGCCTGACGTGCTCCCTCATCATGTAATCCCTTCCACCACTCTCTCTCCACGTGGACCATCTAGCAGGGAGGAGTTAAGCATGTACCATGAAACATACCTCCTATTGTTCTCTCTTTCTCTTATAATATCTATATCGGTGTTATAATAAATAATAATTATCACTACACAACTGCCTATTGAACCTTTGCTGTGAGTATATCAGAGGGCTGGCCACCCCTGATACTGGTTTTGTTTCTCTAGAGAACCCTGTCTAACACAGGGTTGGAAGAAGATTCTCAAAATAAGAATGGGCAACTGAATCTCTTGAACTTATTTCTCCCTGGAAGTGCCTTTTCTTTTTCTTAACACCAAAATCACTACCACCCAAGGCTGGAGGACAGAACGTTGTTCTTATTTAACGCTGTACTCCAAGCTCTTTGATGAAACCACACTGTTTTAAAAAAAAAATTATGAAAAAATAAAATAAAAATTTGATGAAAGTTGAGAATAATAAAAGGGAACCTATTTGTAAAGTAACATTAAATTAGATATATGCAATGGATTTTGAATATAATGTAACTATGTATTTTTTTCATCCTTATGGCCAATCAGTTATTGAATCATGGCTTTTATTACTTTAAGAAAAGGTCCTGTAAACACTACAAAAAAGGAATTGTGCATAAAACCAGATTTGTAAAGTTTAGAGTGAGAAAACAACCTTGAAAAGCTTTTTTTTCCTGGAGCAAGAATGTCCCCCTGCCTTCCACTCCCCCACCCCCACCCCATGTCCCAGCCCTCACTCTCCTAATTTCTGAAAGATGACCTTTAAAAAAATCATTCTATTGGGAAAAAGAATCTTACACATGTTATCATAATCCATCCCTCCATTCACTGTGTCAAGCACATTTGTACATATGTTGCCATCATCATTTTCAAAACAATTTCTTTCTACTTGAGCCTTTCGTGTCAGCTCCTTCCCACTCCCTCACCCCCCTCATGAACAATCAATAATTTATAAATTATTATTTTCTTCATGTCTTACACCAACTGTTGTCTCCATTCATCCAATTTTCCTTTGTTCGTCCCTCTGGCCCCAAAGTCTATTTTGGGTATTCCCTGGGGACTTCATTGCTTTGCTCCTCTTGCTGCTCTGTTGCACACTCTTAGTGTTTTGCCCAGTGTGATAAGGCACAATTCCTATGCTATGTCTCCAGTGGTGTCTCTCATAGCACTCAGTGTTGTGTTTCCTGGTGGGGTGGCCCTGTGGTCCTCTCTGTGCATTGCCTGCTCTGAGCAGAATATTGTCCTTGGGACTTGTTAATGTGTTCCACTCACTTTCCTTCCCTCTTCATTGGTTCCTATGTACTCTGATAAGACATGCCCCTCTCCCTGAACTGTAGCTTCAGTGCTGTCCTCTGAAGTGCCTTCTTTTTGGGGGGTGGGATGGGGAGATCCACTTTATTGGGATTAGGCCTTATTACAGAAATCTCTGTTTGTTCCTTGCCCCATACCAGTATGTTGCATTCACATCTTGGCACACCATATGGAAATCTGGTCCATCTCTGTCTCTCCTGTGGATATTTTCTTCCTTTCTTTCTTTTCCTCTCTTGTCAGTTGGCTGCCATATGTATTGGGTCTCTCCCTTGCCATAGTACCTGGCCTGCACTCCAGGATGGTTTGTATATAATAGTTTTCCCCCTTTACCCCTTTTGCATTTTTGAACTTACCTCAGTGGACTCATGTTGTGACTTGTCCTTTTGTGCTTGGCTTAATTCACTTAGCATAATTCTCCAATTCTTCCTATGCAGCAGTGTGCTTCTTGTGCTCACAGCTCTTTAGGGATGCATAGTACTCTATTGTATGAGTGTACCACAGTTTTATGTTCCATTCTTCGATTGATGAACATTTGAGTTGTTTCCAACACCTTGCCAATGTGAACTGCACCGCAATGGACATTGGAGCACAGATGTCTAGCTATGGTTTGCTTCTTGTCTCTTCTGGCTATATGCCCAGTTGGGGGATTGCTGGGTCATAGAGTAGGTGGATTTCCATCTGCTTTAGACATCACAAAACTGAATTCCATAGTGGCTGTACATATCTACAGGTTCACCAGCAGTGAATGAGGGTTCCTCTCTCACCACAGCCCCTCTAACACTTGGTACTTTCTGATTTTTTTAACTGCACAATCTTTTAGGGTGTTAGGTGGTATCTCATAGTTGTTTTAATTGCATTTCTCACATGGATAGTGATCAGGAACTTTCTCTCAGATGTTTATTGTCCATTTGGATTTCTGACCTTGTGAAACTTCTGTTTGGATGCTTTGCCCACCTCCTCAGTGGAAAATGAGGTTTATTATTATTACTATTATTATTATAATGTTACCAGAATCTTGTAGATTTCTGTAATAAGGCCTTTGTTCTATGTGTCATTGTTCAAAGTGTTTGTTCAGTCCATGGGCTCTCTTATTACTCTATTGATGAGTTCTTTCAATGCACACAGGTGTTTTATCTTCAGTATATGCCACATGTCAATTTGTGCTGCCTCTGTGTTTGTGTCCTTCCCTATTTATGAAGCCTATGTATTCCCTGTATCAAAGTTCTCAAATTTATCCAAATTCCCTCATTGATGGCTCTAATAATTTTGCCTTTTATCTCGAGGTTTGTGATCCACCTTGAGTTTATTCTTGTGCATGAAGTGAGGTTAGGTATCCATTTTTTTCCAGCACCACTTGTTGAAGAGAGCATCTGCTTCCCATTTGATATTTTTGAGGCCGTATCAAACGTCAGTTTTCTGTATGCTGCTGATTTTCATTATTGGTTTTCAGTTCTTTTTCATTAGTCTGAATATCTGTCTGGCAGTTACATAATCTGTTACCAATTTGAGAGATTTAAGAGTGAAGGAGTGGATTTTAGGCTGACAATCAGGTGACAGCGTGATGACTTCATTTGGAGGCACTAAGGAGATAAATACTCCATTTCAAGTGGACACATACTCACTCCAGGGAGATATTGCAGCTGACAAGATACATGGAGCCACACTAGCACCCTGAATTGGAGAAGCTACTTTGAGACACCTGCCAACACTGAGATGCTTCCACTGCCACTGGATCCACAAAAACTTCCATACACTAGCCTGTGTTCTTCCTGCATTTGGTGTCAATGCATGTGTTTTGTGTGTCTGAAGAGGAATTTATACATTGTTATCAGATATATAGGCTAATATTGGATTCGAGCTGGACTGAACTGGCACGTTTTCTCAAAATTCAACTGCTCTTGGATATAAAACTCTTATACAGACATGAGCGTCTATGAATTTGCTTCTTTAGTCTATCCAGATTAACACAAATAAGGCTTGTATTATATTGAGGAATTTTCCTTCCATTCTTCCACTCTTGAGTGTCTTAAACATGAATGGGTGATGGATATTGTTCAATGCATTTTTTCTGCTTCCATCAATATTTTCATGTGGTTCTTGTAATTTTTCATGTCCATGTGGCAAATAATACTAATGGTCTTTCATATGTCGAACTATCCCTGCATCCCTGATATGAATCCCACTTGTTCATGATGAACTATTTGTTTTATATAGTTTTATAGGCTTTTGCCCCGTATTCTGTTATGAATTTTTGCATTATTGTTCATTAGGGATATTGGTCTGTAATTCTCTATTCTTGTGCAATACTTGCCCAGTTTAAGTATCAGAGTTATGCTAGCTTCATAGAAAGTGCTTGGAAATTTAACATATTTTTCTACATTCTAGAAGAGTTTATGTATGACTGATGTCATCCCTGAATGCTCGGTAGAATTCTCCTTTGAAGCCAATAAGTTGATAACCTTGTCTCTTTCTTCTACTTGTTATAGGTCTATTGAGATTCTTGACATCCATCTGAGATAGTCTAGGGAGGAATTGTTTGTCTAAGTATTTGTTCATGTCTTCCAAGTTTTTGCATTCATTGGAGTACAGACTTTGTGGTAATGTTCAATTATCCTTTTGATTTCATTAGGGTCTGTTGTAATGTCTCCTGCTTCAGTCTTGTTGTTGAAATTTGTTCCTTTCTTTCTTTGATCAGGTTTTCCAGCAACTTGTCTATTCTGCTAATCCTTCCAAAGAATCAACTTTTTTGTTGGATTTTGTTTTCCTCCTGTGGAGCCGCTGCTGGAATTGAACCTCCATCCCAGTGGGCCGCAGTCCCGCGCACAACCACTATGCCATCAGGGCTCACCCCAGAATCAACTTTTTGCTGCATTATTTTTCCCAGAGTTTTCTTGTTTTCTCTTTCATGAATGTCAGCTCTTATTTTTATTATTTCTTTTATTTTGCTTTAAGTAGGATTATCCTGTTGACTATGCTTTAATTGCTCTAAGTTTTGTGACAGTATAACAATCATAAGACTGTCTTCCCTTTTCATGTGTGCATGTATTGCTATCAAACTTCCCTTGATAACTTCCTTTGCTATGTCCCAAAGGTTTTGGTACATTGTATTCTCATTCTAATAGGCTTCTAGAAGCTTCCTAACTCCATTTCTGATCTGGGCCAGTACCCACTCATTTTGCAATAAAGAGTGAATCATTCTCCAATTATTTGCCCTGTTTTTCTTAACTGTCCTTTTGTTGAGTTCAAGCCTTATGGCATAGGGGTTGTAGCGAGGTCTGTATGATCTCTATGTGTTTTAATATACACAGACTAGACTTGTGTCCCAGCATGTGGTCTACCTTTGAGTATGTGCCATGTGGACTTTAAAAGAATGTGAATTTTTTTGAATTTGGGTGGAGAGCTCTTAAAATATCTATCAGGTCAAGTAATCTAATTGTAATGTTTAGATTTGTTTAGATCTGTAGCCTCCTTAGTCAGCTTCTTTCCTCATGATCTATCTTTCTCAGAGAATGCTATATTAAAGTTACCTACTATAATTGTTGAACCTAGAATTTCTCTCTTCATCTTATGGAGTGCTTGATTGACAAATTTCGTGGGTCTTTCTCTGGGTGCAGATATATTTATTTTGCTGGCTAGTCCTACTTTTGCTGACTAGAACTACTGTTCCCTTGAGCATTATATAGTGCCCCTCCTTATGTTTTGCAATGGTTTTCACCTTGAGGTCAATTTGTCTGAGATTAGGATTGCAACACCTTCTTCTTTTGAATTGTCATTTGCAGATGGTGGGCGGAAATTCCCCAGACAGCTAGATCACTGAGTAGGTCAGGCAGAGGTTCCCACTCCATCACTGAGAACAGGACAGTGTTGGTGGGACTATGTGTGAGGCACTATGGAAAGCAGGAAGAAATTCCCTCAGCCACATAGGATCACAGAGAATGGGCAGGGGCTCCCTCAGCCATGTGTAGTACTGTGGAAGTTGGTCAGATATTCCCATAGCCAAAGGGGGCACACAAAAGGACAGGCAGGAGTTCCCCCAGGGGATTTGGAGGGTGGATATGAGTTCCCCTGTGGTGGAAGGTGGGAAGGATTTCCCCATCCACGTGTTGCACCACCGAAAGTGGGCAGATGGGATTTCCCCCAAGTCACTTACAGGACCTTAGAGGATGGGTCTGAGTGGTGGAAGGTGGGTGGGATTTACCCCAGCTGCATGTTATGCCACAGTGGGGGGAGCTCCCCCAGCTGAGTGGAGGGCAGGCATAATTGCTCTAGGGTAAGGAGAGTGACCTAGAGTTCAACAATGGTGTGTGAGAGAAAAGAGAAGAGAAAAAAAAATCCAAAACAAAACCCGCTGAAATTTTGAGGGGAAAGAGATGGGAGAGAGAGAAATAAAAGTAAAGATATAGCTGAGCCCAAATCACCTCATTATTGGGCTGAAGCGGTTTAAAATCTGCCCAGAGGCAGTGGCAAGCTGCCTCTGTGTTGAAGTAAAGGCCTTGTGCCGGCCAAGGAACCCGACTCTGGCAGAGACTGTGGAGAGGCTAAGGTCTAGCCTTAATCATTATCCACAGTGGTAAGCCAAATGCCCAAAGTTCCTCAAAACCTAGTGGATCTTTGCTACTTATCTTTATGATGCTCCTCCTATGACCCAGTGTATGGGCCGGGCTTGAACCGCAGCCCCCTGGACCAGGCAACCCCTTATGTCCCTTTCACAACAGCTTCACGAAGAAGGAAATGAACAACCTGCTGAACTTTGTAAACCTTTCCTCCAACATTACACAGAGCTTATCTCCCTGAAGGACACAGACCCTGCACAGAAATTATCTCCCCGGGAATGGTACCATCCTTTCTCAGATCTTATCGCCCCAGGAAGGGCAAAGCCCCTCTCTCTGGCATTCCAAGAAGCAAGTTTCCAAAACAAGATGATTCACTAATAACTCATCTCCTAACCTCCAAACACTGAAACTCCCCCTTTGTTATCAGCCCACATGCCTTTAGCTCATACCCTATATATGTCCCACTGCCCCAATATTGGGTGTAGCTTCTTTAGCCTAACTTACTGGGCTTCCAAACCTGCCCAGGAGTTATTTTCCCAATAAAGCCTTTCAGCATTTTCCCATTTCTGACTGAGCCTTTTCTCCTTATTGCACCTACAACTCCGCCTCTCACCCTGCAGCATGAATTTACCCTCTCAGTTGGTCTCCTATGCTGAATTCTGCAGCTCCTCTGGTATATGTCACTAGGTCGCCATCTTACTGAAAGTCGCCCCCCACAATGCTCTTTAAATATCTACAAAATTCAGAGGAATTTTCTGTAGAGTGAATCATCTAGTATGGAAACTAAAATAGTTGCTAAGAATAATTTTCACCCAGAAGCTAAAAGGAAAAGAAGATAGAAAGGAAAGCAGTGTAAATAATTTAACCAAAACTTCTCTCCCTTTTCTACCTTTAAGATCATATCTGCCTCCTTCTGCACACAAAAAAAAAATCCTTAGCTATAAAGCTATTGTTCATTGGAATAGACTTCATGACAGTCAGTTTTGAGTTTAGTAAGCAATGGTGGCTGAAACATGCAGACACATTTTTAATCCACTTTCCAAAGAAAAAGTATAGAAATAACTGAGGCCAATGCATAGATAGCATCCTATAAAGTTGGGAATGAGGCTTTTAAGGAATAAGTTAGCCTGTTTTGAGAAGAAAAAACATGCTAGAACAGATCCCTAGATAAAACTGGCAAACAGTTAAGTTATGTCCTCCCCTGAACTTCAGAAGCTCAACAATATCAGAACAATGAATTGTCTTAATCCTATCAGCAAGAGAAGAACCTTGGCTTTCATTGTGGCATGAGAAAGATTCCTGAGCACTTATGTCATAGGAAGGCAGCAAAAGAAGTATCCAGCTATTCAGTACTCTATGGAAACCCAAATTCTACAGGATTTCACACTATTATGGGAAAATATTATTGTTGTTGGGTGTCACTAGGTCAACTACAACCCAGAGCAATCTGATGCATAACAGAACAAAGCACTGCATGGTCTTGCACCATCCTTACAGTTGTTTCTATGTCAGAGCACATTACCTCAGCCACTGTGTCAATCCAAATCCTTAAGGCCTGTGTTAGACCAGGTTAACTAGTGAAACAACTCCAGTTACACTCATACATATCTCAGAGAGCTTTATACCAAGAAGTAATTATATATCAATAAAACATCCCAACTCAGTCCAGATCAAGTCCATAATTTTGATACTAGCCCATGAATTTCTCTTCAAACTCAAACAACAGATGAAATTATGCCAAATGCAGGAGGATTACATTCCAGTGGGTAGAAAGTCCCATAGATCCAATAACAGTGGACACATATCCAGGACTATGGCTGCCATCAGCCTGGCTCCATGTAGCTTGTCAACAGGAATGTGAAACAGAGAGAGAGAGCATAACCCACCTCTAGTGAGGAAGAAAGGAAGTTCCCAGAATCCTCATGAAAAGGCCATGCCCACAGGGAGGGATCACCAGACTGTGACCTAATTGACAGACTAGATTCCACTCCTTCATCGTTGCTTATCAAGTTGACAAGAAATTATGAAACTACCACATGGGCCTTCCTCTCCTTCACTACCCCTCCACTTTACCAAGCATGAAACTAGTCTCTTCTGACAATATGTCCAACATATGTAAGAAATCTTGCCTCTAAGGAACACTCTGGTCTTACTTCTTCCAAGACACATCAGTTTGTACTTGAAGCAGTCCATATTACTTTCAATATTCTTCTCCAGCACCACAATTCAAATGCACCAATTTTTCTTTAGTCTTTATTCAATGACCAACTTTCACATACAATGACAACTTTCAATTGAAAATATCAAGGCTTGGATCAGGTACATCTTAGTCCTCAAAATAACATTGTTGTCTTTCAAAACTCTATGGAGGTATTTTGCAGCATGATTTTTTATCTCTTGACTGCTACTTTCAGTAGCACTGATTGTGAGTCAAAACAAGACAAAATCCTTGACACCTTCAACCTGTTCCCCATTTTATCATAATGCTGCCTATTGGTTTAGTTATGAAGCTTGTGATCTTCTTTACATTGAGTTTTAATCTCTCCTGATGGCTGTAATCCTTGATTTTCATTAAGAAGTGCTTTAAATTTCCTCGTTTTCTTCAAGCAAGGTTGTGTTATCTGTACATAACAGGCTATTATTAAACTTTCCTCTTATCCTGATGCCACACTCTTCTTATATGTCAGCTTTTATGTCTTGATTCATGTTTAAATTCCTCACAAACATAATGAAGTATTCTGGAAATCCCATTCTTCCCAAAGTTATCTATAGTTTGCTATGATACACACAGACAAATGCATTTACATAGTCTGTAAAATGCAAATAAATTTTCTGGTATCCTGTGCTTTGAGCCAAGATCCACCTTACATCAGCAATGAAATCCCTAGCTCCATGCACCAATTAGAGTAGTACATTAACGGGGAACTAACAGAATCGGCCTGGACTTCTGATAGGTCTCTGCTGCAATTGTTATTGGATGATCTTCATCAAAATTCTACTTGTGTATGATATCAGTGATATTGTTCTATAGTATGAGCATCTGTTGGGTCTCTTTTTTGGGGAATGGGAGCAATTATGGATCTCTTCCAGTCAGCTGGTGAAGTAACTTTCTTCCAAATTTCCTGGCATGGAAGAGTGAGTTTTCTGTTGCCTGCTGAAACATTTCAATTGATATTCCATCAATTCCTGGAATACTAATTAATGGTATACAAATTTGGACATATAAAGAAAGAAAATCACTATTACCGATAGTAGGTGTGGAATTGGTTGGTAAATTACTGGCTAAAGGGTAGCAGAGTTAATTTGAGTGAAGAAGAAGACAATAAGACTAGGAAGGCTAGACCAAAATGATGGAGGTAGGGGAAAACACTGGGGAGAGAACAAGTCTTAAAAGCAATAGAGGTAAATACTCCTCGTTTCCAGGGCTGTGTCCATCAGCAATATCCATTGGTGGTAGAAGCATCTCAGCAGCCCTGGGAGGGGTCTTTCTGTAACTTTTCTGGCTTCAGAGGTCTGGTTCCATCAGGGTAAGGCTGTGTGCCTTCTCCTCCAGCTCCTCCTTTTGTCTTGTCAGTCGAGGGTCTCCCAACAAATATCGTGAGACTTCCCAGGATTCTCAAAGAAAGCCATGCTCACACAGAGGTCTCATTGGCTATCTCCAGATTGACAGGATAGATTCCAACCCTACATTCCCAATCATGAAATTGATAAATGATTACATGACTGCCACAGTTGCCATTATCAATTTCAAAACATTTTCTTTCTACTTGAGCCCTTGGTATCAGCTCATATACTCCCCTCACCACCATGATCCTTTGATAATTTAATGTTATTATTTTCTTTGTGTCTTATACCAACCACTGTCTCCCTTCACCCATTTCCTGTTGTTTGCCCCTTTGGGAGTGGTTTATATGTTGATCATTGTGACTGCTTCCCCCTTTTTCTTGCCACCATCCTCTTCCTCTCCTGGTTTTCTCCTCCTATTCTCATCTTATTGGCCATGAGGGATTTATCTGTCCTGAATTCCCAGTGTTTCCAGCTCTTTTTTGTACCAGTGTACATGTTGTGGTCTAGTCATTTTTGTAAAGTAGAATTGGGGTCATGATAGTGGGGTCAGGGGAAGCAAGCATTAAAGAACTTGAGGAAAGTTATGTGTTTACTGGCTTGTCCTTCCTTCTGATCCTTATGAAAGGGAATGTCCAATATTCTACTGATGGACTTCAGGTCTCTACTCCATCCTGCCCCTCATTCACATTGATATGAATTTTTGTTTTGGGTCTTTAAAGCCTTATACTTGATCTCATCAGTATCTCATGATCACACTGGCTGATTGATGTGCTTCTTTCATGTAGGCATTGTTGCTTCTCAGCTAGCTGGCCACTTGTTTATCTTCAAGTCTTTAAGACCCCAAATGCAATATCATTTGGGAGCCAGGCACCATCAACTTTCTTCATCATGTTTGCTTATTCACCCATTTGTCTTCAGCGATTGTATCAGGAAAGGTGAACATCACAGAATGCTGGATTATTAGAGAAAATGTTCTTATATTCTGCCAATAATTGAGTGGAGGCCCAATGTTCATCTGTTGCCTTAATTCTTAACAAATAAATATATGTATATAGACCTATTTCCCAATTGTTATATATAAATGTATTTACCTAGGTACATGCCTATATTCTGAGTGAGAATAATTTTTCAGCATTAATAATATACCAATGTCACTAACTTGCATATCTAGAAAATTTCTGAAATAGTGTATGCTTTAATTATCCCCAAAATAATAATAATAAACTTATGATGCACATTTCTACTCTGAAAAATATATGGTCTCTTCAGTTAAAGTCAAATTAATAGCAACTGGTTTTAGTAGTTTTGATTTAGTAGTTTAGTAGTATTGATTCCATAAGTTTTGGAATCAAACATGGATATAAAGTAAGCCATGGTTATACTGTTTACTTTGATTTTGGATGAGCTTAATTCATCTCATTATAGCTTCAGTTTTTCTACCTTTAAAATAAAAATAATAATTAGACTTGCTTCACTGAATTGTTATATGCTGTAAATCAATTACGAATGTAAAATTCTTAACTCAATATGTCTTAGAGCAAGAACCCACTCTTATATATGCATATGCATGCATTTTCCACCAAAAATGCTTCTGTACTGGTCCAGGATTTTATAGCCTACTCTGAAGATCCCAGTGGTTTAATTTTCTTTAGGAGGTGGTCTGTTTTTTATCTGGCAATTTCTCAAATACAAAAAGGCATTCATAGATCGTAGCAGGGTCATCATATACTTGCATGCTGTTTTGGTGTGCAGTGTGAAGTGGTTATATACTCAGCACCATGTGAGAACAGCTGCATATTTGTCACAAAAAATGACTAATAATACCTAAAATGTATTTAGCAGTTTTACGGTGTGTTCCACACTGTCCTATGTGCTCCAGGTATATTAAAATACTTAATCTCACAGAAAATCTAGTGGTTTAGGGGCTACATATTGGACTGTGATGTGCAAAATCAGTCATTCCAAACCACCCGCTGTCCCTCAGGAGAAAAGCAAGATTTTCTGCTCCCATGAGCATTTACAGTCTTGGAAACTCACAGGGAAAGTTCTACCATCCAATAAGGTCACCATAAGCTGGCATTGACTCAATGACAGTGAGAATCATCATCATCATCATCATCATTATTATTACCAGTTTGCAGGTAAAGAAATCAATACAAAGAGAGAATGATGAGACTATCTGCTCATATACTGATTTATAGTCTCAGAAAATCTATACAGGGCTGCTTTGAATCAGAAGTGTTTTTTTTTAAAAGATATATAAGTTAGTGAGTTATGGGCTTGTATTTAAATCCATAAAGTCTAGTTTAATAATCATCTCATAACCACTTTATCATCCTACTTCAGAAATGTGACATCTTTGAAATCCAATCTATGGCCACATTCATCCCTGACCTTTAGTTAGGCCACTTCTCTCTAGGTCTCCTCTACCTTACCCTCTTCTTCCTTACCAGCCTTGGTAAGGCAGCCACTGCAGCAAAGAGGACAATATTTCTGTGCATATACAAAACAATCATATCTCATTATTTTTATTTTCAAGTATTGGTCTTCTGATCTCTAAATACTTGCACTCTGAGGTGTAGCTGGTTTGCAATTGCTCAAAACTTCTCTGAATCTCTTCTTGCCTGTAGGAAAATGAATCCAGATGTTTCTGACTTATTTAGCTTCATCTAAACCAGGAGAGCACTGTTTGAGCTTATAGATGTGCATTAGCTTTGTGCACTGACCTCAGGCTGCTTCCAGCCTTTTCAGTAGACCTCTCTGCCAGTACTTAAATCAGTGTAGATGTTGCTGTCCACATCACTGTCTGTTTGCGGGGTCATCACTGTGATCATGTGGATACTTACAGCTAAAACAGATTTGCCTCGGGATTTTTGAGGAGTTACAATGCTGCTATTTTGCATATTTGTAAAATCTTTATAGTTTGTCTTATTTAGTCCTGTAATTTATATAAGTACAATCGATTATGACTTGATGTTTCAGGTCATATAATAATTTCAATAGATGGTTTTGATAACTGAATTTGTGGCATGTGATATGTTGTTGCTTCCTATGCCTATAGAAATCATCTATAAATAAGTCAAATTTTTGAAATTTTATTTAAAGATATGAGGAAAAACTGAAGTCCAAATATGGGTAGTTGCAAATTAAGTATTGCTTATGGAAATAAAAGAATATCCTGTATTTCCGGAATAAATCCAGAGACATTTTTCCTATTGAGGTTCCTCTTAAAATGTGTTTAATTACAAATATATAAATCTGAAGAGCATCAACTTATTTTTATATTTATATTTTAAAAAATGAAATTCTCTGGGATTATATTAGGAAATAAAGTGCATTTCCATATTTTTCAATAATATCTTATAGGTAGCTACTGAAAAAAGTTTGTACGAGCAGTATTTAAATGATTAAATTTTTGTACACAAACAAAGTGCTTTAAAAGTTGATTATCTCAAGGCTGAGCCCTGGTGGCGTAAGTGGTTGAGTGCGGGACTGCAGCCTGCAGGCTTGGCGGTTCAAATCCAGCGGCGGTTCTCGGAAGCAGCACTGGGTAGTGCCCAGGACCACCAGAGGCAGTGATACCCCCACCCCACCCCCCAAAAACAAATAAACAAACAAAAAGTTGAATATCTCTAAATTATTATTTATGCTATAATTTTGAGCAAGCATAATGTAAAGAATAATTCTACTATGTATATAAAATATTATTAATGCTTCCATAGTCCCCTAAGTGGCTTAGAATTCTCATTTCACTATTGTGAATTTTATTAGTAATAAAAGGGAAGTGTGCACATTAAATATTGAACATAATTATGATTTAAGTAAACTACAAAAAGTGTACTAACATTTAAATTTAGCTAAAAATAAAATAATATGAATAACTAAAAACCTAAAGATAGTATTTACATCCCATTAAAATAGAAAATTATAGCAAATAAGTTAACATATCTTTGAAAAATACCAAGTTGTATACATCTTGTTTTAATAAATCTCAATAAGCTGCAAAGAAAGTGTCATGTTAGATAAAGCAAAAATTTGAAATGTAAGATATTAATTAAAAGTACCTGAAGGATCCCTGGTGGTGTAGTGGGTTATGTGTAGGGCTCCTAACCCAAAGGTCAGCAGTTCAAAACCACCAGCTGCTCGAATGAGAAAGATGAAGCTTTCAACTTCCTTAAAGCATTACAGTCTTAAACAATAAAAGGAGCAGTTTGATCCTCTTCTGAAGGGTCTCTCTGAGTTGGTATTCTGGTTTGGACGGCTAGTTAAAAGCATTAGAATTATCAGGATCTCTTCTAGATAGTGTAGTCAATGATAAAAGGAGGAAAATGAAGCAGTATGACACTAACATTCCCAAGACACAAAGAGCTCAAGCAGGTCTGTGAGTCTCATTGGAGAGTAGTATTCAAAGCAACATAAGGAATAGTGTAATTCTCACCCTCACAATTATCAAGTCAGTTTCAACTTACAGGGACCCCAGAATGTCATTAGGTAGTGAAATTGGCTGAGGAAACAAGGGCCAGGACACAGGGTGGATGAGTTTAAAAGATTCAGTGTGGGCATGCTCTCTGCCTGTGGTAATAATTTCTTTCAGAAAAACTACTACCAGACTAGTCTCAAGGAGAGGGAGATTAAAGATGTCCCACATAACCAACTCTTCCAAAATGCTCTTCTGCTCCATTCCTGCCTCTCTCCTCCCTTCGCTATGTTCCCTCATATCCTTGAGTCCTGTGATTCATTGCAATGCCTCACAGAAACACCCAAAGCTTCAAGGAAATAGCTCACATGGCTGTGAGACTTGTACAGTACCATAGCTGAAGTCAGGCAGAGGAAAGTCAAATGCAGGGTCCAGAGCCAGAAGCCAAAAGTTCCCAAAAGGTTTTCTTGCTTCTACAAAAGTTCAGTCAGGAACCACAGAAATGGTTTTGATGGAGGTGTAATTTTTGTCTTTTGGAAGATAATACCCCCAGGAAAAACAGAGGATGATGTCTTAAGTATCTTGCTCTAGTAAAATAGACTTAATGCCCTCCCCCCAACTTTACCCCCCCCCCTCCCAAAACAAAGAGTGTGACCTGGTTCATACTCTGGTAAGGTCAAGCCACCAAATATCAAACTCACTGCCATTGAGTTAATTCTGATTCCCCAGATGACTGAGTAGAAATGTAACTTTCTAAGTTACATTCTATGAATACAATTCTATATGACTTTAGAATTTCTCCCTCTGAGTAGCTGATGGTTTCTAATGGCTGACAATGAATTTATGAGCTTAATGCATAATGACCACAGCCGCACTTTCATTTTAATCCTGTAACAGAAAACCCCCATCAAAATGGGATCATAGCCACAGGTATAGATTCCAGAATTACAAATAATGCATCACACAAGAAATTATGGCTAGAAGAGCCATATGAATTGGCCATATTTCAATGACCACATATTCTGTAGCTGTGGATGGCTCAGAGATAAGCTCTCCTGGCCCATATCATGCTGGGATTTGGGTTGTTGTATAATTAGCATTCTTCTGGTGAGTGAGCTGTTGGAATAAACAGTGCATAAGAAAAAAGTTTGTCACCTATGCCTGGAGGTTGTACATGCTGTCATGTGAGGGCCAATATGAGGACACATCCCTGGAGAAGACTTCGGGGGTTCATATCCTGACCTTATTATTCACTGTGTGACTCTAGGAAAGAGATGCCATCTGCAACATGGGAGTAGTAAAAATCCAACCTGGGAAAACTGTTACAGCGATTAAGCAAAAAAGTGCTTATGAAAATATAAATCCATTAGAACAGCATCTATAACCACAGCATATCAGCACCCATTATTGCATAGTTGGCTGCATAAAACCTCTTTAAAGTGTTTAAACAAACAAAACTTTAAAAATCCATCCTTTTGAAGACTAAGGTGCATCTGACCCGTGCCATGATATTTTCAATCTCCTCCTATGAATACAAAAGCTAAGCAATGGAGAGACTTCGTCTCATGTAATTTGAGCATCAAGAGGGACCCGTCTATGAATAAAGATATCATGCTTGGTAGCAGAGAGGGTCATTTGAAAAGAGGAAGGCCTGTAGCAAGATGAATTGACACAGTGAAAAAAGTTAGACTGGAATTGAAGATGAGAACCAATTGTGTTGGTCCGGGTAGACTTAGAGAAACAAATTCATTAACACACATCTGGATATAAGAGAAGGGTTTATATATAAGAGGAAAGGAACAGTGAGAAAGCATCCCAACCCAGTCCATTCCAACATCGTAAGTCAGATATTAGCCCATATATCCTATACCAGTCTATGAAGTCTCCCTCTGTCTCACGAAGCACGTGCAATGACACCAGGACAATCATAGGCCAGTAGGTGCAGAGTTTTGTGTTTCCAGCAGCAGTAGAAGCATCCGACACTGGAAGGGGTTTCCCTATGGCTCCTCATTTCCAGGGCTCAGGGTCCATCAGCAGTGTTTGGTAGAAGCATCTCATCATTGGTAGTGGTCTCCCTATGACCTCCCAGGCATCTCAGCACTGGTAGGAATCTTCATGTGGCTTCTCCAGTCCAAGAGGTCTGGTACCATCAGGATAAGCCCATGTGGCTTCTCCTCCGGCTCCTCCAGTCTCCAGGACTCAGGGTCTATATCATGCTGCCGTGTTGTCTTGTTGGTAGACCATCTCCAAGAGACTGAATCAAGTCTTTCTCCTCTAATTGGGAATATTGCAAGATTTCCCAGAAGTCTCAGGAGAAAGTCACGCCCACACATAGACTTCATTGACTTTCTCCAGATTGACAGACTATAGACTACCCCTCCACTCCCAGTGCTGAAATTGACACAGTTTGGTGACTGCCACACCAATAAACAGACTTTATTGGGAAATAATGACCCACAGATTTCTTCCAAACTAGTAGGGAGAGTCAAGAAACAGAGCAAAGGGAGATCAGAGAAACTGAGGTATTGGAATAGCCGCAGGTGACAGAAAGCAAGAGCAAAGGAGATAAAACCCACGACTAAAATTAGAGCCAAGAGAGTTAAGCGAACAAGAGAGTGAAACAAAGAATTCATGCACTAATATACCGTTGGAGTTGTGGTTAATTATTAGGAGGGGAGGGGCGCTGCATGTCTTCCTAACTGGCAAGTTTAAATGCTGCAGGGGTGATGTAAACCCTGACACCAACTGAAAGTCTTTGGTGTGCATGGTAAGATATCAGGATGGAAAGAATCATGGGAAGGAAACTCTTGTAACGGCCAAGTGCTGCTCCACGCTCAGCTGGGCCCATTATACAGTAGTTGTCACAATGAGTTCAAGCACACAAACAATTTGGAGGAGGCTACAGAAATGAGCCTGTGCACAGTGTCACTGTGAGCTAGAAACATCACAATAGATCTAATAATAATAAAACAGCACTGTATTCATTCCTAAAAAGGCTACAAGTCATCCAATTTGTGGTATTTTATAATAGCCTTCTTAGGAATGAATACAGTGTTGAGATATATACATATACATATATATATATATATCATAGTTTTGCAGGACAGTAATCTGAAAGCCTTCTGGTAACTCCAGGAGTTCCTCAGCTTGCCAATGCAGGATAACTATTTTAGTCACATAGCTATCCTCTTTGTCTTTTTCTCTATGCCGCTGCAATAAAGGGAAATAGAGGTGGATGTCTCAGACCTCTTTGGGCTTCTCTATTGCCACAAAGCAAGAGTCAGACATGCCTCCATGCCCCATCTTTGTTTACCTATTCTGATCTTAAGTGCTCTTCCTAATCCTCTCTACATCTATGCGAGTTTCAATAATCTTGCAAAGGCCATAGTCCTCATGGGTAATACTCACAATGAAGGGAGTCTATTAAGCAAGTCAATCGGTTGTCACAAGTCAGGATCAGCAAACAGTAAAGATAAAAGTAATGGTCTCCTCAGCAAGTAGTCAAGTCTCTCCCTGGTTCTTACCTGCTCAGCCACGTGGTAGTCAAGTCTTTTTCCCGTGCTTAAAGTTTCAGCCACATGGTCTGTTGGTCTTGGCTTGAGCTACCAAGAAGCCATCCCGCCTGTCACACTGCCTGCCCCCACAGTCCAACAATCTCAGGAGAAAGAAGAAGGTCCCCACGAGTTCCTTGTCTGAGTCTCTAGTGTATATGGATTCTACCACTTGAGACAGAGATCTTGAATATTTTCTTCCAAGGTCCTTGGTTTCTGCTTTAAAGACAACCCATTTTTTTGGTCAGGGTAGTGGAAGTGAAAACTGACCCATCACAAATATTAATGCTACTCATGCCTTGTTTGCATATCCCAACCAACCATTTGGTAGGAGGGATAGAGACTTAGATAGAAGAGTCATATTAAGAAATTTCACTGCATCTAGCCAAGAAGCAACAAATCCCACATGGAAAAAACATACCAGCTTGAGTGATCACAAGGTGTGATCATGAAGGCATCAAAGAGCAAACAACCATATCATTGTGACTGAGGGGGAAGTGCAGATTAGAGACCCAAGGCCCATCTGTAAACAACTGGACATACCTTTGCAGAGGGGTTGCAGGAGAAGATGAGCTAGTCAGGGTGCAGTATAGCAATGATGAAACACACAACTTTCCTCTAGTTCTTGAAGTCTTTCTCCCTAGCATCCCCCCTCCCCCATCATGATCCCAATTCTACCTTAAAAATATGGCTGGACTGGAGGACGAACACTGGTACAGATAAGAACTGAAAGCACAGGGAATCCAGGACAGATGATCCCTTCAGGACCAGTGGTGAGAGTGGTGATCCTTGAAGGGTGGAAGATGGGATAGAATACAACCACCTCTCTGAGGGATGGACGGCAGTAAAAATGGGTAAAGGGAGATGCCTGACAATTTAAGACATGACAAAATAATAATTTACAATTTCTGAAGGGTTCATGGAGGGGGGAGGCAGGGAGAGAAAGGGAAAATGAGGAGCTGATACCAACAGCTCAAGTAGAAAGCAAATATGTTGAGAATGATGAGGGCAGCAAGTATACAAATTTGCTTGACATCATGGATGGATGTATGGATTGTGATGCTTGTTGTACAAGCCCCCAATAAAATGATTAGCATAAAGAAAGAAATTTCACTCCACCTCTCCTCCTGTTTTATAAAGACATCACTTATAAGGTTTTACTATGTACCACAATCCAGTATGACATCACACTAATTTAAATCACTTTAAATTTCTAGAGTTAAAAACCAAAAGGGAAGAAACCACTGAGCACACCTAAAACTGAAAGAAATGAAGAAAAAATTCAAGCCTCAAATTGCAATATTGAAAGGGTCTACAGACAAAATGTTAAATGATGCAGGTAACTTCTGAAGACTATGGAAAGAATGCATCCAGTCATTATACCAAAAAGAATGGTCAATATTCCCCTTTTCAGGAAGTAGCATTTGAGCAAGAGCCAATAATGCTGAAGGAATAAGTTCAAGTTGTACTGAAAGAAGTAGCCAATCAAGTGGAAAGAAAATGTTTTGAGAACAATAGCAACAAATGTGCTTTACCTATGTATACATAGATTGTGATAAGAGTTGTATGAGACCCCAGTAAAATGATTTTTAAAAAGAATTAGCTAAGAGTAAGGGTCCAAGAATGAATGGAATTATGAAAATAATAATCTATAACTTATCAAGGACGAGGGAGGGTGGTTGGTAGGGGAAGGAAGTGGGGAATTGACATCAGGGGCTCAAATGGGAAGAGAATGCCTTGAAAATGATGAGGGCAGCATATGTGCAAATGTGCTGACACATTGGATGAATATATGGATGATGATTAAAGATGTAAGAGCTCACAATAAAAGTATTTTTTAATAAAGAGAGAGAGGGATGTGATTAAGTGTAATGGAGAAAAGAGACTATAGGCTCTACCCACATTAAATGTCCTTTAAGATGTAAATATTGACAATGAAGCTATGAATATATTGTGATTAGAGCAATATGAGCCCCCCATAAAATTGTTTTAAAAATAAATAAAAAGAATGAATGAAATACCAATTGAAATATTACAACAAGGTGATGAAAAGACTGAACATGCTTACTCATCTATGCCAGGAGGTTTGGAAGAACAGCTATTTAACCAACTGGTTGTAAGAGATCCATATTTGTACTGATTTCAATCAAAGGATGCCCGACAGTATACTCAAATTATAGAACAAAATCGTAAGTATCATATGTAAGTAAAATTTTGTGGAATATCATCCAACAAAGGTTGCAGCAGTGAGTTTCACGCTGAATTCAGAATAGGGCATGGAACAAAATATATCATTGCTGATGTCAGATGGATGTTGGCCCAAAATAGAGAATACCAGAAAGATAGTTAGTTGTGTTTTATTAATTATACCATGGTATTTGACTATGTGGATCATAGCCGATTATAGATAGCCTTGAGAAGAATACATATGCCAGAACACTGTATGGTGTTCATATGGAACTTGTACATGGACTAAGAGGCAGATATGTGAGCAGAACAAGGGGGTATTGCATGGTTTAAAATCAGGAATGACCTGTGGCAAGTTGTAGCCATTTACCATGTTTATTACATCCATATACTAAGCTAAAAATCAAAGAAGTTTGGTTCTATGAAGAAGAAGGTGGCATCAGAATTGGAGGAAGGTTTTAACAACCTGCTCCATACAGAGGGCACCACGTTATTGCTGAAAGTGAAGAGGACTTGAAGCATTTGCTGGTGAAGATCAAGGACTGCAGCCTTTGGTAGGGAGGAGAGCTTTGGTATTTGGAGTGGTATGGAGTGTCTCACTCTTGCTGTTAGGCATGACTCCCCTCCTGCTGTGTAGCTCGACAATACCAGGTATTCCTCCAAAGAGACCTGTCTCGTGGGATATCTCTGGAAGGAAACCAGTAGAGATACAGGTAAAATGTTCAAAAAATGTCTATTTGTAGCAGATGGAAGTGGGTAGGAAACCACAAAGGAAAAACTTCAAATATGTATTGCTAAAAGGAGTAAAGAGAACAGTGTAGCAGCTTCATGTTTATAGCAATTGTTAGGTAGAGGATATCTCCCTCATGTTTCGAGGACTGTGGGGTTAGTAGGTGCTTAGCATTGGTCTAACATCTGGAAGGAGCAGGCACTCATTAAGTAAGCGCACATGTATAACCTCCACAATTATAAGAAATACCGCCATGAAAGGTGAAAAGATGCTATGAGAACAAGGAGCAATTACTCCTCATCTAATTGGGCATTCAAAGAAGTTTGTCTATGGGAGGGATGCCTAATGAGATTTCATTGCTGGTTAAGAATTACCAAAGTAAAGTGTAAGGGAAAGAATAATTTCAAGGAACTGGAAGAGTTAAAACCTGAAATGGAAAAGAGCAACTATCATAGGTGGAGGGAAGATACTCAGACGAGATAAAGGCACTGAAATCATAGGAAATTATGGGAAAAAATAGCCATTGGAAATCCTATGGCACTCTAGCTCAGAAGCAACAAAGCCCACATGGAAGAAACACACCAACCCATATGAACACAAGGTGCTAAAGGGATCAGGTATCAGGCATCAAAGAACAAACAATAATATCATTGTGAATGAAGGGGGAGAGTGCAGATTGGGAAACTAAATCCATCTGTAGACAACTGGACATCCCCTTAGAGAAGGACCATATGGAGGAGATGAACTAGTTAGAGTGCAGTGTAGCACCAATGAAACAGACAATATTTCTCTAGTTCTTAAATGTTTCTTTCCTCTGCACTATCATGATCCCAATTCTACGTTATAAATCTGCCTAGACCAGAGGATGTGCACTGGTACAGATAGGAACTGAAAACACGGGGAATCCAAGGGAGATGATCCCTTTAGGATCAGGTGTGAGAGTGGCAATATTGGAAGGGAGGAGGGAAGGGAGGTAGAAAGAGGGCACTAATCACAAGGATCTATATATAACCCTCTCCCTGGGGAACAGACAAGAGAAAAGTGGATAAAGGGGGACATAGGACAGTGTGAGATATGACAAAATAATAATAATTTATAAACTATCAAGGGTACATGATAGTACAAGGGTACAGGAAGGGAAGAGGAAAAATGAGGAACTGATACCAAGGGCTGAAGCAGAAAGCAAATGTTTTGAGAATGATGTGGGCAACAAACATATAAATGTACTTGACACAATAGATGGATGTATGGATTTTGATAAAAGGTGTACAAGCCACCCCCCCTAAAAATGATTAGGACAAAAAATAAAGAAAATTCTATGGTACACAATTTTACTCAAAATCAGTTTGAGAGCAACTATTATTACTTTGAATTATGATCTGTATATAGAAAGACATATTTTTACATAGTAATAAACAAGATATTATTCTCAAAAGTATCAAAATGACCATTTGTGAGTCATTTTTAAATATAATCAGACTCAGCATGTCCTGCTGTGGTGATGGCATCTGAAGTCAATACAAGGGTTGAGATGACTTAGAATCTGGTACCCAAATTCCGGAGTTCTAGTGTTGGCTTTCATGAATCCAATGGCCTTGAGCAAGTCACTTCATCCTTCTGAGTTTCATTCCACCACATATAAACATTAAGAATGTTTTAATAACATTCTTATTGTTAACTTAATTCTAACATCTTTCAGATCCTAAAATTTTGTTTTTCTGTAATACTTATCTACAGTATGTGGATATGTGAAAAAAAGATCAAAGTTTTCTGAGGGTGATCACCTATGTATGATGGCTGTGAAAAGAAATCTAAAAAGTTAAATCTTATTTGGAGTTAAGAATAGTGTTTGCCAAACTGAAAACCCAGAAATGAAAACATCAGCACATAGACAACTGATCTTTGATAAGGGTCCAAAAATATCAAATGGGAAGCAGATGCCCTTTTCAACAAGTGGTGCTGGAAGAAAATGGATATCTATCTGTAGAAAATGAAACAAGACTCTTACCTCACTCCATGCACTAGACTAAGCTCAAGGTGGATCACAGACCTCAAAGTAAAACCCCAAACTATTAGGACCATAAATAAGGGAATTGGAACCAATCTGAGAACTGGGCATAGGGATTACATAGGCTATCAGAAATAGGGAAGGACACAAAAGAGAGGAGGCACAAAGAGACAACTGCGATATAATGAAGATAAAACATCTGTGTATATTGAAAGAATTCACCAGAGAGTAATGAGAGCCCACGGACTGGGAAAATATCTTTAGCAATGACAAATCAGATAAAGGCCTTTTTATTAAAATCTACAAAATGCTGATAACTTCCAAAAAGAACTAAACTAACTGCCCACCGAGGAGGTAAGCAAAGGACATGAACAGAAGTTTCACAGAGGCAGAAATCCGAATGGCCAATAAACATATGAGAAAATGTTTCTGATCATTAGTAATAAAAGAAATACAAATCAAAACAACAATGACACCCTCAAGGACAGCCCAATTAAAAAAATCAGAAAGCAACAAGTGTTGCAGAGGCTGTGAGAAGAAAGGAACTCTTATTCACTGCTGGTGGACCTGTAGTATGTACAGCCACTATGGAAATCGATTTGGTGATTTCTAAAACAGATGGAAATTGAGCTACCATATGACTCAGCAGTCCCTCTACCTGGAATATACCCAATGTTCATTGCAGCACAGTTCACAAATGCAAGGAGTTGGAAGCAGCCCAAATTTCCATACACTGACAAATGGATTAAAAAGTTGTGGTACATACATACAATGGAGTACTTTGTATCACTGAAAAGCAGTGATAAATACATGAAGCACATCACCACATGGGAAGAACTGGAGGAAATTATGCTAAGTGAAGTTAGCCAATCACAAAAGGACTGGTACAACATGAGTCCGCTGAGATAAGCTTAATAAAAAAAAATGCAAAAGAGGCTTCGGAAAAAAGCTACTGTATACAAAAATTCCTTGGGGAGGCCCAGGTATTATGGCAGGGGCCAGACCAAGTCCAAGACTCTATATGGTAGCCAACTGGGGAGGAGGGACAGGTGAGGCAGATGTTGATGAAAATGAATGAGGTACTAACCCACCCAAGAGGAGTGTATTGTTTCTCTCTCCACAGGGAAAGAGGGACCAAACTTAAACCCAGTGTTCCAAGATGTGAATACAGCATGATGGCATAAATCGGGGAACCAGTGGAGGGGTCTGAGTGCCTAACTCCAATCCCAACTATGTGGGCAGTCACCCCTCTCCCCAGGGGAGTATTGGTTTGGAAGTCTGTACTGAAGCTTCAATTTGGGGATTGAGATATGCCTGACCAGAGCATGTGAGAACAAATGAAGGAGGTGGAAGAGAGAATGGAGTGCATCCTGATCCACCGAACCTTCAGGACAATATTCCCACTCAGAAAAGCTGATGCACAGAGAGGATCATATGGCCTATGAAATACAGCTTCTGTTGCTGACTCAAGATCCTTCGGGGACAATAGTGGAGAAAACGGGTTAATACATCCTGTCTGACCACCCACACTATGGTAAAACACTAGGAGTTCCTGATGGAGTGCCAAGGATATACTTTGGGACCAGGCTGTGGCACCCAATCCAACTCAATCAGGGGGCACTGACCTTGAACTATTCACAGGTTTTTCTTTTGTTATTATTTTTTATTTTTTACACACACACATATGTTGGACATTGGGATTTCTTTGTTGCTATGATTGTTTTATTTTATTTGGTTGCTTCATCTTAGGATGCCTGTATTTTTTGTACATATTGTTGTCTCTAGAGGTTTATCTAGATAAGTAGGCTAGATGAACAGTCTGAAGGAGAAAATGATGGGACTGATGGCTTTGGTGGGGGACATGGAAATAGGGAGAAAGGAGAAAGGGAAGACAGTGGTGCTGACCGGCCCAAGGATAAGGGAAAAACAAGTGATTCATAATCAATAACAAGGTGGGTGTGAGAGGCCCAATATGAATTGATCAAGAATAATGTAACAGAGAAAATACTGAAACCCAAATTGGAGGCTGAGCATGATAGTGGGACAAGAGGAAAGTAAAAAGGAATAGAGGAAAGAACTGGGGGTTAAAGGGCATTATAGAGATTTAAATACAGTCATGTACATAGGTAAATATATTTATATATGTTGATGGGAAAATAAGTCAACTTGTATATACTTGTAGGTATTAGTATATATAGCAAACAGTCATTGGATCTCCACTCAAGTACTTCCTCAGTGCAAGAACATTTTGTTCTATTAAATTGGCATTCCATGAGGCTCACCTTCCCAACGTGATCACCAAAGACAAATGTGCACATAAGAAGGTATGGCGAAGAAAGTGATGGTGCCTGGCTATCAAAAGATGTAGCATCTGGGATCTTAAAGGCTTGAATGTAAATAAGCAGTCATCTAGCTCAGAAGCAACAAAGCCCACATAGAAGAAGCACCTCAGCTTGTGGGATCATGAGGTGTCAAAGGGATCAGTTATGAGGATTAAGAACTAAAAATTATGACATTGTGTGCTCGCCTTCCTGAAATGATCTCTGACAACAAATATGTGCATAAGTAAATGTGGTGAAGAAAGCTGATGGTGCCCAGTTATAAAAAGATGCAGTATCTGTGGTCTTAAAGGTTAGAAAGTAAACACACGGCCATCTAGCTCAGAAGTAAAAAAGCCCACATTGAAGAAGAACACTAGCCTGTGCAATCACGAAGTGTCAAAGGGATCCAGTATCAAGTATCAATTAACTAAAAATTATACCATTATAAATGAGAGGGAGTGCAGATTGGGGACCCAAAGCCCATAAGTAAGTGAAGTGACATCCTTCTACAGAGGGGTTGCAGTGAGGAAATGAGTCAGTCAAGGTGCAGTGTAGTAACAATGAAATATGCAACTTTCCTCTGGTTCTCAAATGCTGCCTCCCACCCACTATCATGATCTAAATTCTATCTTACAAATCCAGCTAAATCAGGGGATGTACACTGGAACCGGAAACATGGGGAATTCAGGATAAATGATCCCTTCAGGACCAGTGGTGGGAGTGTTGACACTGGGTAGTTGGCAGGAAGGTGGAGTAGAAAGGGGGAGCCAATTGCAGAGATCTATATGTAACCTTCTCTCTGGAGTATGGGCAACAGGGAAGTGGATGAAGGGACACATCAGACAGTGTAAGATATGAAAAAGTAATAACAATTTGTAAATTATTAAGTGTTCATGGGGGAGGAGTGTGGGAAGGGAGGGGAAATATGGGGAGCTGGTACTGGGGGCCTAAGTGAAGGGAGAATGTTTTGAGAGTGATGATGGCAGCAAGTGTGCAAATATGGTCTGCTTACAATTGACATATGTATTGATCGTGATGAAAGTTGATGATTTATTTAAAAAAGGAGGGGGAAAAGGAACTCAAGTAGAATATATTTTGGAAATGAACATGGCAACATGTGTACAAATATGTTTGATACAAATGATGTTGTAAGAGTTATAAGACACCCCCCCCCAATAAAATCATTGGAAGAAAAAGAAAGAATAGTGTTTGACTTAAAACCAGGCACTTTCAACAAATAGAATAGGAAAAAAAATGTTTCACTAAACTTTTTAAAGAAATTATCAAAATGGAAAACAGAATCCATTTTGGAAGTCTTGCAGAAATATATGCTGATGGAGTTAAAGATGCAAAGAAACTAGAAACATCTTGCAGTGTTACAACTCATTAAAGTACTTACTAGACCATGGAGTATAGCATCTGAGAGGCAAATCGGGCTCTGAACATTGTTTTCTTAATTAAAATTCTCTATTCAACTCACTTGATTTATATGGTTTAAAAAGGAATAAATATAAAGAAAATTCAAAAGGGATTATCATCAGGAAATATTTTTCTAAACCCTTCCTGCTTATTTTTTTTAACTTCTATGGTAGTGCAAGTTGTATAATCATGATGTCGTTAAAAATATTATGAGAACTTGCCACTGGTAGCTTTATAGAGTTTGAAAATTGGTTTTTGTGCACCAGGCATTTTTGTTATTTAAAGTTTGCTACTTTTATCATTTTTCTAACTGTTGAGTTTAACCTTTGAACATCACAGACTACAGGACCATATAGCATGCTCCCAAACAAATGAAAAACATCACTGGACCCAGTGATCCATAGGATGTGTCATTCCATGGTGAAATATGCATGAAATGTGGCCTCTTTATCTGCGCATGTGTATTTAAGCTGAGTCTAAACTAGCCAGTTTATAAGCCACTGTCTATAATTGCTAAATGATTCCCATTACCAAAAAGCATCTAAAGGCTGAGTCCTAAATGTGTAAAGTGGTGAATTACTTGAATGATGATAGACAAAGGAAGCAGACTTCAAAAGCCTTCTAAATTTGTGTTTCAAATGTGCCTAAATATAGGAGTCACCAGGAATATCATTTAAAAAAAAAGAAAACCTGAGGCTCTGATTCAGAGTCTAAATAACCCTGAGAGAGCTGAATCTGAATTAGTAGTAGTAAAAGTAAATAAATATATATTTAAATAAACAGTAACACATAAGAAAGACTACTCTGATCCAACTTCCTGTCTGATATCAGAGACCCAAGCTTATGAAAATTCTGCTGTTATTTGTATCTTGGAATCATATTAGGGACAGTTTTGTTTTATTTTAAATATTGATTCTGTTGAGCCTTCTATGGCTTTAGCTAAGCAGAAACTCATACATATATAAATCTCATGTGTTTGGAATTTATAACAATTTTTGTTGGAATGGAGTATTGATTTGTGTTCTCTACATTTTTCTTAATGTGCCTAAAATTATGTTCCCATTCAGGCCAATTTGGGAACAGCTATCGGCTTTATTTTGATTTCTCTGCATATGAGAACTCATGTTTTCCCAAGTTTCTATTTTTGTCGACCTCAACATGTCTATGAATGGAAGTAGATAACTAATTTTGCCCCTATCATCAATATATCGACAGCGGTTGGAAGGTTATTTTTGCTTATGTGTGCTATGGCAACAATATCTTCAGGATAAGATAGAAAAGATAAAAAATTGGTGCCATCAGGTCAGTTCTCATATTGACCCAATATATCCAACAAAATGAAACCTTCCTGGTGTTGTCCCTTTACCAAGCTTTCTGCCCTTATCCTGACGACATGTCTAAAGCATGTGAGAAAAAGTCTTGTCATCCTGACCTTTAAAGGAACACTTGGGTGGCTCCTTTTCCAAGACACATCAGTTTGACCTTTTGGCAGGGCATGGCAGTCCACCATCAATATTCTCCAGCATCACAGTTCAAACTCATCAATTTTCTTTGGTTTTCCTGATTCAATGTACAACTTTCAAGTACTTATGAGGCCATTGACAATACCATGGAGTGGGTCAGGCACACCTTAGTACTCCAAGTAACTGTCTTGCTTTTCAAAACTATAGAAGGTCTTGTGCAACAGATTTACCCAATGGAACACACCTTTGATCTAATGACTGCTGTTTCCAAGAGCATGGAGCATGGGTCTAAGCAAGACAAAAACCCAACACCACAACTTCAATTTTTTCTCCAGTTTTATACTGTTACCACCTATTGGACCAGTTATGAAGCTTTTGATCTTCTTTTCATTGAGCTGTAATCTGTACTGAAGGCTGTAATCCTTCCTTTCATCAGCAAGTGCTTCACGTCTTCCTCACTTTCAGCAAGCAAGTTTGTTTCATCTGCTTTTGGCAAGTTGTTTGTAAGCCTTCTTCCAATCCTAATGATGCATTCTTCTTCATATAGTCCAATTTCTTTGATGATGTGCTCAGTATACATATTGAGTAGTTATGGTGAAAGGAAACAACCCTGAAACACAACATTCCTGATTTTAAACCATGCCATATCCCTTGTTCTGTTCACAAAGTTAGCTCTTAATCCATGAACAAGTTCCACATGAGCACAATGAAGGGTGTGAATTTCCCTTCTTCTCAAGGCTATCCATAATCTGTTGTCATCTACCACACAGTCCAATGTCTTGGCATAGTCAAGAAAACACAAGTAACCATCTTTCTGGTGTTCTCTGGCTTAGGTGCTACAAAGTGAATTCACTATTTTTTTAGCTATCTGTACTAGATTTTATTTAGAAATGATACTGACGTTACTTTTCAGTAATTTCCACATTCTGTTTGATCACTTTTCTTTGATATGAGCATAAATATGAATTTCTTCTCTTTAGTTGGCTAGGAAGCTGTCTTCCAAATTTCTTGGCATAGAAGAGTTAGTGCTTTCAATACAACATGTGTTTTGTTGAAAGTTCTTGCCATAAAACTACGCAGAGCCCATATTTGACTTCCTCTGGCTCCATGAGAAAGATAATCCAATTCCACACAAACCTAAGACTGATGGTCATAAGATAGAGGGAGACATGTCTTCCATCCACTTTTCTTTATCAATTCTGATATTAACCATTCCTCCCACCACACTCTACTCTTCTGTTGGACTTGACAATTCATTTCATTGGCCATGCAGAACTTACAAACAACATTGTATATCTTGAACACTATAAAACTCAGCTGTTGGTTATTTTAAAGAAAATCATTGTTCATTAAGTGATCACATTTATTATTATAAATTATGCCTTGGATTCTCTCTAATAATCTGAGAGATCCTTAGAACTACACAATGTTAACCTATCATACATTTAAAAGCAAATCTTTATTGAAGTCTTAGTATTTGCCGGCACAGTTCACAGTGCTAGGGGTACAGCAGAAAGAAATATTTCTTATCCTTCTCCTCTGTTTTATTGGAGATGGGGAAGAAATTCCCTGGTATCATGGTGAATAAATGATTGGCTGACACCCAAAAGGTGAGCAGTTCAAACTCAACAATCATAAGTGTTTACAGATTTTGAAACCATATGGTGCATTTGTACTTTGAGCCTTCGGGTTCTCTAAGTCAGCATCAGCAGCAATGTATTTCTTTGAGGCTTGGGAGATAGGAGAGATGGTTATAGCACTGTAGGCCGTCCAAGAATATGATGGTTGGATTCCTACAAGAGGATCGTCAGAAGAAAGTCTGATAGTAATCCACTTCTGAAATAATCAACTGTTAGAAGGTCTAGGGAGTACAATTATAGTATACTACACAGAGGATCCTATATGTAGGAGGTGCAAAAGAAGGAAAGAAAGAGAAAGAGAATAATTATATACTGTATATACTCATGTATAAGCCAAGTTTTTCAGCACATTTTGTGCAGCTTTCATGATAAAATGTGATGCTTTAGCTGATACTTGAGTATCATCTGATACTTGAGTATATATGGTAAGAAATTATCTGGTAAAGATAAAGAAAAAACTCAGGATAACAAAGGGAAGGACTAGACATCTGAAGAATGCAGCACCGAGCATTCTTGTGATGCAGCATTCTTTGTGATTGAGGTAATTTGTAAGTGAGCACCATCTCTCTTCATGCTGTTAGCTACTATGAGTTCACTACAATCCCAGGGTCTGACTGAAGTATTGGCTCAAATCTACCAAGATGTGTCTGGGAAAACAGGCTAGCAATCTGCTTCCAAAGGTCCTATCCTGGAAAAACCCTGTGATGTTATCATACTTTGGACACCTGTAGTCACTATGAGACTTTCTGATAATTATCATTTTGTGGCTGAGGTTACTTCCCATAATTGTAAACACAGTGAGTAAGACTTAAGTAATTAAAAAAAAAAAAAGCAAGCTCCATAAACTGCTTCAAATGGAAAGCTTACCTGGCCAATCCTAGTTTTCTGACTACAGGCAGCAATGCCTGTTCTGTTGGCTGCTTTTTCTAGCCTCACACTGAGCCACCTCTGTGTGCACTGCTGCGTGCCATGTCTAACCACGGCAATGCCTCTCCGTCGTCTGCCACAGCACCTCCCTCCGTGCCACTCTAACACCTCGGGTGGGTTTTCAGTGAATGCTTCAGTAAAGCTTTCTTCCCTCATCTTGCTGTGGAACATCTGCTCCAGGGTCCTGCTGCTGCACTTCCTCAGACAGCGTGAAACTGGGCAGAGCTGCATACACACAGCCTTGCCAATGGTGTGCTGGCTGCCTTCCAGGGCAGCTGGTAAAGGCCAGTCTGACACTGTGTTACCATGTCTTTATACAGTGACTATCATTATTGCAGCATGACTATAGACTGATCAAACAGTGTGTCCAATAAGTCCAAACAAAAATCACTACCTCTCTCCACCTCTTTTATTAGGATGGAAACAGGAGAAAGTGAACTATAAACAGGCATTATTAATCAATGCCTACTTTATAACATATAAACCTGCCAAACATAGGCCACCTTACATCTAGTGGGTACTGAAAAGCACCGTGATATTGAAGAACTCTAGGTAAAGCATCAGAAATGTCCTAGCTGATCAAGCATCATATTTTAATGGAATTCATGATAAAATACATATACATATGTAAGCCATATCTTATATTTTTATAAAGCATTTGGTTTAGGAGATTATGTTAGACAGGGCTCTCTAGAGAAACAAAAGAAGGACACTGCTGATTTTAGATATATTTAGATAACATAAGAAATAAACAGTTAATTAAAGTATAAAGCAGTACAAATTGCTCAGTGCAACTCACTTCTGTAAGAAAGTTAATAAACTGGCAGTCCTTCAAATTTTGAGGGCCTCTGGGTAGTCCTCTGGAGAGCAATTCAGACTATCAGGCCACAGGCAGCAAACAACGAGGCAGGTTACCAACAGTCAGCCAGATGACAGGGTCTGACAATCTGATCATCAAAAAATAAGAGACAAGAAAGTTGACGCTCGCCCAGCCCTGTATTTCTTTGCCTTTCAATTAATCCCACATATGTTCATTGGCTATATTGGTGCAATAAACCTACCTATCACAGAGATCTTTCCTGTGTTTTATTTTGTTGCATGGTCCCTGGCCTTCCCCCCCGCCCAAAAAAAATAATTTGCAAATGCACAATGCAAATGAACATTGAAAAAATATTTAAAAATGCATTATACTAAAAAAGTTCACTCTTTACTACCCAGACACAGATGATGTCAATGATTAACTCACCTATGTCCAAGAAGAATGCAACAAATTAGTAGAAAAACAAACAATCCCAACGCTAGTTATACCACAGAATTAATTTCAATTAATTGCATAATAGATAGAACAAATGTTTGATTTCACAAGAGATTCTTACCTCCCCACCTGTTACTGCAATATTCTCCTTTCATTGAAACTTCTCTAATGGATCCCTTCCATGAATGAAATGGTTCTTACTGTGCCTCCTGTCTAGTTCTTACATAATAACTTTTCTTCATTCCTCCCCAGAGCGGTGCACATGTACCACAGTAAACCAGGGTTTCTCCTTGCCTGAATCTACTCTTTTTACCCCAAGATTTCATCCACCTTCTTATCCTCAGTTTTTACCTTTTTGCAAATATTTTAAAAACCATTATCTCCTGTCTCTGATGAGCATAACATATGAAGTGTACCCCGAAGAGTTTGAAAACAAGACATATCCTGTCTTGACAGGATGATGCAGTGGGTCACAGGTACTGGGTAGTTCAAAGCGGCCCACCACTCCAGAATAAAGGTAGGGCTGGTCACTCTTTTCAAGATGTCCAGTTTCAGAAACCCTGGGAAGCAGCTATTTTCTGGTCTACAAAGTCACAGTGAACTGGAACCTACTTGATTGCCATGAGTTTAGTGTTTTTCCTTCATGTAAGATACAAAATTCAGCTCTAGACGAATTGAAGAAATAAGGGCTTAGGAAGTTTTACAATACAGAGTGGCTCTAAAGTCTGGAAACAAATTAGATTAGTTTAACTATAAGCATAAATTTACATATATAGAGAGACATATGAAGAGGCTTTAAAAGTTCTTGGAAAAAGTGAAATAAAAAGATTTTGAAAAATTTTCACATACTTTTGAAGACGCCTCCTCATGTGTGTACACATATTGCTTAATGTAATATTTCTGAAGATATTTTTGAGATGTGCAAAAAGCATAGGCTTAGTGAAAATCAAGAGACATAATCAGTACATCACACATGAATACACAGGTGCTGATTGGCATATTCTTGTCAATGCACCACATTTTGTTGTAGATTTTTATTTCATTTAGCTATGTGGCAATAATAAAGAACAATGTATTTTTCAATAAACATAGCATTTGCCATAGTAACATAGTGGTAGATCATTTATTATATGCTTTATTTATGCTTCCATATTTTCTGGCCACCTGTATTAAAAATGTAATTATTTTATTTGAAGTCATGTAGTAAGAGATGAATTCTTAAGCTTAACATAAAACTCAGAGGCCACAGTTACATTTTTTATATTTATTTATTCTATTTTTAGATAATTTTGCTGGGGGCTCTTAAAACTCCTGTTACAACCAATACATCAATTGTATCAGACATATTAGTACATATATTCCACCATCTTTTATAAAATTTACCTTTCCTCGAACCCTTGGGATCAGCTCCTCTTTTTTTCCCCCTTCCTTCCCCCAACCCTTATGGCCCCTTGATAGATATAGACTGTTAATTATTTTCAAATCTCACACCAAGCACTGTCTCCCTTCCCCTCTGGTTTCTGTTGTTCTTCCCCCTGGGTGGGGGAATTTATTTATTTAAATCGTTTTATTGGGAGGTCTTGCAGCTCTCATCACAATATCAATCTTGAAATGAGGGGGAGGTCAGAGTGACACCAAAGTGTTTTGTCAAACATATCTATACATATGTTGTTATATTGTTCAAAACATTTTCTTTCTACTTGGGCCCTTGGCATCAGCTCCTCATTTTCCTCTTCCCTCTCCCTCCCTCCCTCCCTCCCTCCCTCTCTCCCTCCCTCTTTCCCTCATGTCCTCTTGATAATTTATAAATTATTATTATTTTTTCCATGTCATACCAACTGCAGTCTAATTTCACCCATTTTTCTGCTGTTCATCCCTCTGGCAAGGGGCCATATGTTGATCACTGTGATCGCTTTCCATTTACTTCCCCCACGCCCACCCCACACCCTCCTATTATCACTGCTCCCCTTATTCATCCCAAGGAGTTTATCTCTTCTGAATTCCCTGTGTTGCGAGTTCTTGTCTGTACTGGTATACATGTTCTGGTCTTAGGGTCATGGTAGTGGGGGTGGGAAGGAAGCATTAAAGAACTAGAGGAAGGTTTTTTGTTTCGTTGGTGTTATACTACACCTTGATTGGCATGTCTCTTCCTTGTGGCCTTTTGGACAGGGGGGGTCCAATTGACTACTGGTGGGCTTTGGGTGTCACTTTTCCCTCCCCCTTGTTTTCATTAGTATGCTTTTTGTTTGTTTTGCTTTGGGTCTTTGATGCCTGATACCTGATCCCACGGACACCTTATGATCACATAAGCTGGTATGCGCCTTCTATGTGGGTCTTTTCCTCCTCAGCTAGATGGCCACTTTCTTCAAGCTTTTATGTTTAATAATTTTATTCAGGGCTCTTATAGCTATTATAACATTCCATACATCATCTGTATCAAGCACATTTGCACATATGTTGCCACATTCATTTCCAAACATTTTCCACTTGACCCCTTGGTATAAGCTCCTCCTTCTCCCTCCTCCCTTTTTTAAATTGAATCATTTTATTGGGTACTCATACACCTCCCCTCACGATCCATACACACATCAATTGTCTGCAGGCCTCATTTGCACACTTGTTGCCATCATCACTCCCAAAACATCCACCCTCCACCCAGGCCCACAGTTCCAGCTCCCCTTATTTCCCTTCACCCCTCCCCCCATGAACCTTTAATAATTTACACATTATTATTGCTTTTTCATATAGTACACTGTTCAATGTGTCCCTTCACTCATTTCCCTATTGGCTATACCCAAGAGAGGAGGTTATATATAGATCCCTGAAATTGGTTCCCCCTTTCTACTCCACCATCCCTCTACCATCCCAGTATCATCACTCTCATCACTAGTCCTGAGGGAACATCGATCCTAAATTCCCCATATTTCCGACTCCAGTATACAATCCCCTGTTCTAGCCAGATTTGTCTGGTAGAAACAGGAGCATGATAGTGGGTGGAAGGAAGCATTTGAGAACCAGAGGAAAGATGCATATTTCATTGTTACTACACTGTACTTTTAACTGGCTCATCTCCTCCCTGCAACCCCTCTGTAAGAGAATGTTACTTCACCTATTGATGGACTTTGAGTAGCCAATTTGTACTCCCCCCTATTTATAATGATATAACTTTACTTACTTGATGCCTGACACTGGATCCCTTCAACACCTTGTGGTCACACAGGTTGGTGTGCTTCTTCGATGTAGGCTTTGTTCCTTCTGAGTTGGATGGCCGCTTGTTTACTCAAGACATTAAGACACCAGAAACTGTATCATTTCATAGCTGGGCACCATAAGCTTTCTTCACTACACTTGCTTATACAAACATTTGTCGTCAACAATCATATCAGGAAAGTGAGCACACAATGTTATGATTTTTAGTTTTTGAAGCCTGATAACTGATCCCTGTGACAATTCATGGTCCCACAAGCTGACGTGCTTTATCCATGTGGGCTTTGTTGCTTCTGAACTGGATGGCTGCTTGTTTACTCAAGTCTTTAAGAACCCAGATGCTACATCTTTTGATAGCCGGACACCCTCAGCTTTCTTCACCACCTTTGTTTATGCACACATTTGTCTTCAGTGATCATGTTGGGAAGATGAGCATCATGGAATTCGAATTTAATAGAACAAAGTGTTCTTACATTGCGGAAGTACTTGAGTGGAGGTTCAATGTCCATCTGCTGTTCTACTATTAAGCCTATAAGTATACGTTCATTGATCTATTTCCCCCATCATCACACATAAATATATGCATCTATGTACATGCCTGTATTTAAACCTCTATAAATGCCCTTTATCCCCCCGGTTTTTCCCTCTATTTGATTTTACTTTCCTCTTGTTGCACTATCATGCTCAGCCTCCTTTTGGGTTTCAGTATTTTCTCTCTGTTACATTACTCTTGATCAATCCCTATTGGACTTCTCCACCCAACTTGTCTCTAATTTTGGATCAATCGATATAGCCTTATCTCTGGGCTGGTAAACACCATCTCCTTTCCCCCTCCTTCCCTTCTCCCATGGCCCCCACCCTGAAACCATCAGTCCCATTGTTTTCACCTCCAGACTGTTCATCCAGCCTATCTTATTTAGATAGGCTTGCGAAGATAACAATATGGACCAAAAAAAGGTTTCCTAAAATGAAGCAACCAAAGAAAATAAAGCAATGATAACAAAAAAACCCAGTGTCATATATATGTAAAAAAATAAAAAATAATAACAATATAAAAACCTATACATAATTCAAGGTCTGTTCATTGACCTCCAGGAGTGTCCCCTGTTTGAATGGGATGGAGTGCTACTCCCTCATTCCAACGTTTATCCCTGTTACTCCAACTAGAGTTCCACACTCTATGGCACCCCCTTTTTGTATTGCCCTGGTGTGGTTGTGTCAGACACAACCACATAATCCTGACCCTGTTTCTCCACTGTTGACGCCAAAAGGCCTTGGGTAAGCGATGGTAGCTGTATTTCACAGTGAGGCTGGCCACATGATCCTCTTTGTGCATCGGCTGTTCTGAATGGGAATATCGTCCTAAAGGCTGGTAGGCCAGGATGCACTACATTCTCTCTTCTTCTCCCCTCATTTGTTCTCATGTGCTCTGGTCAGGAATCTCTCACTCCCCAAGCTGTAGCTTCAAGTGTTGACCTCCAAGGCAAACTCCCCTGGTGGAGAGGTGGCTGCCACTGTGGTTTGGATTGGGGTTGTATGCTCAGACTCTTCCATTGGTTCCCCACTCCATGCTGTCACACTGCATTCAAATCCTGGATCACCAGGTTTAAGTTTGGTCCCTCTTTTCCTATGGTGATATACGCAATACGCTCACCTTGGGTGGTTTAGTACCCCTTTCCCTCTCTACACATCATGATCTGCCCCACTCCCCATTTCCCCACTACAGTTAGCTACCATATGTAGCCCTGGATTTGATCTGAACCCTGCCATACTACCTGGTCCTCTCCCCAGGCATTTCTGTATACAGTAGCTATACAAAATACACCTTTTACATTTTTGAAAATAACCTTACCTCAACGGATTCAAGTTGTACCTGTCCTTTTGCAGTTGGCTAACTTCACTTAGCATAATTTCCTCCAGTTCTTCCCATGTGGTGATGTGCTTCATGCATTCATCACTGCTTTTCAGCGATGCATAGTACTCCATTGTATGTATGTACCACAGCTTTTTAATCCATTCATCAGCTGATGGAAATTTGGGATGCTTCCAACTCTTTGCAATTGTAAACTGTGCTGCAATGAACATTGGAGCAGAGGCTGGTCCTGGTTTATTGCTTGCCTCCTCTGGGTATATGCCCAGTAGGGGAATTGCAGGGTCATATAGTAGCTCAATTTCCATCTGTTTTAGATATTTCCATAGTGACTGTATATCAGAGGTGGCCGGCCTCTGACACACTTACAGCAAGAGTTCAGCAGGCAGCTGTGCAGTGATAATTATTATTTATTATAATAACGATATAGAGATCATGGTAGAGAGAGAAAGAAAGTAACAATAAGAGACAGACAGACATAACATCAGGGTAACATGCTCACCTCCTCACCGTATGGTGGTCCACGTGGAGATGGAGATGGAGCACAAACATTAATTTTCCCCATTTAAGTAGCCGAACAGGGGACATATAATTTTTCTAGTCACCGGTCAGGACATGACACGGGTGGAGGCTGTCTTAAGGGCCATAAGATGACAATGGCTTATGGATGACTCATGACTAAGAGGAGAAATTTGTGATAAGGAGAGACTTCAGACTCCCGGGAGTAGGTGAACAGGTCTGTATTGTTTAGGGGTCATTGACAATGACTCTTGAATCCCACCCATAGGCCTCGCCTCGAGGGAAGCAGATCACTATTCTCACTTGAGTCATGCAAAGTCCTCATAAAATTGGGAGCTTCAGTGAGAATGGCTAGCACAGTAAATGTTGGCAAATTGCTTTTTTAATATTTTAGAGTATAATAGTTGTAGAAAAGTTCTGCCTTCCTCCCACAACTGTACATACATACAGGTCCATCAGCACTGGATAAGTGTTCCTATCTCCTCACACCCTCCCCAACACTTATTGCTTTCTGATTTTTTGAATTGGGCTATTCTTGAGGGTGTTAGGTGCTGTCTCATTGTTGTTTTAATTTGAATTTCTCTTATGGTCAATGATGGGGAACATTTTCTCATTTGTTTATTGGCCATTTGTATTTCTGCCTCTGTGAAACTTCTGTTCATGTCCTCTGCCCACCTCCCCAGTTTTGCCCTTTTAGGAAGCTATCAGAGTATTGTAGATTTTAGTAATAAGGTCTTTAACTGATTTGTCATTACTAAAGATGTTTTCCCAGTCGGTGGGTTCTCTTATAACTATCTTGGCGAATTCTTTCTATGCACACATGTGTTTTATCTTCAGTTTATCCCACCTGTCTATTTGTGCCTTCTCTGTGTTTGTGTCCTTCCCTATTTCTCATAGGCTATATAATCCCTGTACCAAAATTGTCAGGTTGGTCCCAATTCCCTCATTGATGGCCTCAATTGTTTGGAGTTTTTACTTCGAGGTCTGTGATTCACCTTGAGATTGTTCTAGTGCATGGAATGAGTTAAGTGTCTTGCTTCATTTTTCTACAAGCAGATATCCATTTTTTCTGGCACCACTTGTTGAAAAGGGCATCTGCTTCCCATTTGATATTTTTGGACACTTATAAAAGATCAGTTGTTCGTATGCAGGTGTTTTTATTTCTGGGTTTTCTATTCT
Source organism: Nesogale talazaci (assembly GCA_004026705.1). Taxonomy (NCBI): domain Eukaryota; kingdom Metazoa; phylum Chordata; class Mammalia; order Afrosoricida; family Tenrecidae; genus Nesogale; species Nesogale talazaci. The sequence continues at coordinate 58,703 of PVJH01009010.1, forward strand.
TTTCTATTGCCAATACTATGCTCTTTTGACAACTGTGTCTGTTTAGTGTGTGCTAAAGTCAGGTAAAGAAAGCCCTCCCACGGTGTCCTTCTTAAGGAGATCTTGGCTAATTCTCAGCTTCTTCCTGGTCCATATGAAGTTTGCTAATCATTTTTTTCATTTCTTTGAAGAAAGATGAGGGTAACTGTATCAGAATTGCATTAAACTTATACTGTGCCTTGGGTAGAACTGACATCTTCAGTTCTATGGTGAGACTTCCGATTCACGAGCATGGGATATTCTTCCATTTGTTGAAGTCACTCTTGGTTTCTATAATAGTATTTTGTAGTTTTCATCAAATAGATCTTTTTTTTTTTAAGTCAGATATATCCCTAGATATTTCAATTGTGCAAGGCTATTGTGAAAGGTACCTCCTTTTTTATCTCCTCTTCTGTCATCTTATCTGATGTGTACAGCAGTCCAATGGACTTCTTATTGTTGATCTTGTATCTTGCCACTCTGCCATACTCCTAAAGTGTTTCCAATATTCCCCTTGTGGATCTTTTGGGGTTTTACATATATAAAATCATATCATCGGAAATTGATATAATTTCACTGCTTCCTTCCGCAGCTGAATACCTTTGATGTCTTTTCTTTGACTTATACTGTTAGCTAAAACCTCCAGTATGATATTGAATAAGAGTGGGGACAAGGGACATCCTTTTCTGGTCACTTTTTCAGTGGGATTGTGTTAGTGTTTTCTCTGTAGACTTAATGTTGGCTGTTGGTTTTTCATATATAACCTGTATTGTCTTGAGGAATTTTCCTTCTATTCCTATCTTCTTGAGTGTCTTAAATGGGAATTGGTGTTGGATGTTGTCAAATGCTTTTTCTGCATTTATTCATATTATCATGTGGTTCTTAGAGTTTTTTTCATGTCAATGTGGCGAATGATACTAATGGTCTTTCGTATGTTGAACCACCCCTGCATCCCTGGTATGTACCCCACTTGGTGATGGTGAGTCATTTGTTTTATATTTTTTGTATTCTACTGGCCAGTATTTTACTAAGGATTTTTGCATCAATGTTCATTAGTGATATTGGTGTGTAGTTCTCAATTCATGTGGAATCTTTGCCAGGTTTCAGTATGAGTGTTATACTAACTTCATAGAAGGGGTTCTGGAGTTTTCCATCTTTTTCTATGTTTTGAAAGAGTTTTTGTAGGATTGGTGTCATTTCTTCTCTGAATGCTTGGTAAAATTCACCTGTAAAGCCATCTGGTCCAGGTGAATTTTTGTTGATAACCCCTTGATAACCTTCTCTATTTCTTCTATTGTCATGGGTCTGTTAAGATTCTTGACGTCTGATGAGGATAGTCCAGGAAGGGACTGTTTTTCCAAGAATTTTTCCATGTCTTCCAGGGTGTTGAATTCATTGGAGTACAGTTTTTTGTAGGAATGTGTAATTATCGCTTTAATTTCACAAGGATCAGTTGTGATACCCCTCTTTCATCCCTCATTCTTGCTATTGAGATTTTGTCCATCCTTTCTTTGGTTAAGTCTGCCAGTGGTTTGTCAATTGTGTTAATCTTACAAAGAACCAACTTTTAACAGCATTAATTTTTTCCATTGTTATCTAATTTTCCCTCTCCTGAATTTCAGCCCTAATTTTTATTATTTCTTTTCTTTTACTATTAGTGGGATTGTCCTGCTTGCTCTGTTGTAGCTGTTGTCAGTTTTGTGCCAACATATCAGTTATGAGACTCTCTTCCTTTTTCAAGTGGGCCTGTATTACTGTGAAACTTCCTCTGAAGACTGCCTTTGCTGTGTCCCATAAGTTTTGGTATGTCGAGCTTTCATTCTCATTGGTTTCTAGAAATTTTTTAATTTCATCTTTAATCTGGGCCAGTATGCTCGCCTTTGCAATAGAGAATTAGTCATTATCCAGTTATTTTTTCTAGTTCTCTTCATCTTCCTTTTGTTGATTTCCAACCTTATGGCACAGTGATCTGAGAGAGAGTTCTGTATTATATCAATGTGCTTAAATTTATGTAGGTTCACCTTATGTCCCAGCATGTTTTCTACCTTAGAATATATTCCATGTGGGGATGAAGAGAATGTGAAATGCTTTTCATTGAGGTGAAAAACTCTGTAGATATCTACCAAATCAAATTGTCTAATTATAGTGTTTAGATCTCTAGCCTCCTTGTTGATCTTCTTTCCCTGTGATCTGTCTTTCTCAGAGAGTGGTGTATTGAAGTCATCCACTATGATTGTTGAGGCTGTGATTTCTTTTTTCATCTTTAGGAGTGTTTGATATACATATTCAACTGTTCTCTCATTAGGTGAATATATATTTACAATGCTTATTGATTCATTGTCTACCTTTCCCTTGAGCATTATACAGTATCCCTCCTTATCTCTTTTTATGGTTTGTATTTTGAAGCCAATTTTATCCGAGATTAGAATTGCTACCCCTTCTTTTTTTTAATTGTTTTTTACTTGGTATACCTTCCTCCAGCCTTTGATTCCCAGTCTATTTTTGTCTGTATTTTCGAGGTGTGTCTCCTGTAGGCAGCAGATTCATGGGTTGTGATTTCTAAACCAGTGTGCTAGCCATAGTCTTTTGATTCCCGAGTTTAGTCCATTGATATTTAGGGTTATTATCTCCACCTGTGGAATTTGTGATGTCATCTTGTGACAGTCATGTGCTTATGTTAATTTTATGATTGGAATGTAGGGGTGGAGTCTAGCCTGTTAATCTGGAGATAGCCATTGAGTAGCCAATGAGGCCTCTATGTGGGCATGGTTTTCTCCTGAGACTTCTGGGAAATCTCACGATATTGCCCTCGTGAAGATGAGAAGCTATCTTTGTTGGGAGTTGGTCTCGGAGGCGATGAATCATGGATAAGACAAGATGGCAGCACCTGAGAAGTTGGAGGAGCCGGCGGAGAGACCATACAGTTTTGCCCTGATGGAGCCAGACCTCTGAAGCTGGGGCAGCCACATGGAGACCTCTGCCCGTGATGAGTTACTTCTGTTGATGAACCCTGAGCCCTGGAAGCAAGGAGTCATGTGGAGACTCCTGCCAGCACCGGGATTCTGCAACCTCTGACCTGTGACTTTATGAGTTGGAAGGAGAATTTATAGACTGATTTCAGGCATATGTGTTAATATTGGACTTATGACTTTGAATTGGACTGGGCTCAATGTCCTGTTCTTCTTGTATATAAACCTTTTGCTTATATCTATATGCGTGTTTATGAAATTTTCCCCTCTAGCCTTCCCAGACTAACACAGATCTATCTACCTTTTGTCTTGGGAGTTTTCCTACCTCCCTTTCTTTCCAGTGTGCTGTGAATGTGTGTGTGTGATGTTTCATCATTCTTGGTTTCTTTTCACCAATATGACATTCCTATTTTCAGGGCTGTTTTCTCATTGCTGCCTTCTGGGTGAGGTTGTTCTATCTGATGTTCTCTTATTTATATTCAATGAGTGCTGTTCTTCTGCCCATACTTGATCTGCAAGGATCTTTTGTAGGACTCTGTTTCTTCTAATCTATTTCTTTGAGTTATCCTTGTCTGGAAAAACTCTTACTTCTCCCTTTAGCTTGATAGATCATTTGGCTGGATAGAGTATTCCTGGGTAGCATTATTTTCCTTCAATTTTTGGAATATATTACTCTACTCTCTCCTCTTCTTCATAGTGTCCACTGATAGGTCTGAGTATATTCTTACTTGGAAACCTTTATATGTGATTGCTTTTTTCCCCTAGCTGCTCTCATGAATTTCTCCTTTCCTCAAAGTTGGATAGTTTAACTATTATGTGTCTCAGTGACTTCTTGTGATTCAGTCTAGCTGGTGTTCTTTCAGCCTCCTGAATGGTTACCTCATTTTCATTCATTTAGCTAGGGAAGTTTTCCTCCAGGAATTCTCTGACTACTGTTGCAGATGACTTTTTGTTGTGTCTTCTTCCAGCAGGCCAATAATTCTGATGTTATTTCTTCTTATAGTATCAGACATAGATTTTACATTTTCTTCAAATTTTCTGATAATCTTATTAGATTTTTGTTTGCATATGTTAACTTCTACTTGGCCATCCTCTAGGTCACTGCGGTTTTCAGCTTCCTCCAGTAGATTTGTGTAGTCTGTAAGTCTATTGTTGTTTTCTGGTATCTTGTCCCTAGGCTCTTGTATTTCCCTTTGGTGTATGGGCTTTATCTCATCTATTTATTCATCCTTTTCTGTATTGTTTCCCAAGCATCATTCTGAAAATTTCCTTCTGCGGCATATCAATGTCTGCTTCTGCTATGCATGCCATTAGATTCAGGGAATCTTCTGTAGTTATGTTTTGTTTCTCCTGTTTTTTCATTGAGGTTGTTGGGGCTGACTGCTGTGTGCTTTGCGTTTTTTTGGAAGCACGAGGTGCCATTTCTCGGGTCTCAAAGAATACTGGATCCCTCTGGGAGACTTAACAGAATGTGTCTTCGAACTTCCTGTGACTAATTTTGTAATGGAATTAACCTAACTCTTTATCCTCTTTTGATCTCACTCTTTCCCTAGTAAACTGGTGTTCTGTTATCTGGAGGACAAGTTGAGTCGTCTTCTCAGGGTCCACTGGTTGGATTGTTGTGGACCCACAAGGATGGTGCTGCACTGCATGATCTCACCAGGATCGGGGATGGTGCAGCCCACAGCAGCCTGGGGCACTGCAGGAGGTGCCTGGGGGGTGCCCACTTCAAGAGGCACATCACAGAATGCTGGTGGGCTACCCACTCCTGAGTAGAGCCCCGTGAGTTCTGGGTGGAATCACCGGATCAGGCAGATCACAGTGAAGCCTGGGCAGTGGTTCCTGCAACACCTTAGAGTTCAGACAAGCGCAGTTGAAACTGCCCTGGGGTGTGTGAAGCACAAGGTTGGCAGCAGGAGGATTCCTCAGATGGACCCCCAGAGGATGTAAGAGCTCTCCCCAAACACACAGGCTGGAATTCCCCTGAAGGAAATTGGGTGGAAAATACCCAGATGGAGGGTGGGTCAATTTCTCCTCCCTCAGGCTACTCTGCACAGGGTGGGCCTCTCCCAGCTGGGTCTAGCAGGAGTAGTTGCCCTAGGCTAAAGGGAGGGGGTCTGGCCTGTGAGCCAAATTGGAAAAGACCAGGGGTTAGCTATAAGAAACCAGATTTGCTGAAACAATGGAGGGGACAGAGAATAGTGAATGAACTGAAAGTAGCCCCGATCTCTGTGAGCGGGCCGCAAGCATTCAATCTTTGACCTGCACCAGCAGGAAGTCGCAGTTCCGACTAAGCTGAGGACCCTTAGAAGCTGCTGTTCAGATAAGCTGTGGCTCTGAGGGGACAATGCCCCTGTGCTGTCTCAAACTGTCCTGGCGGTGGCTCTGGAAGAGACAGTGACAGACAGTGGCGGGTCAAACTCTGACTGGGTTTCACTGTGACAAGTCCAGAGTCCCTAGCTCCTCAGAACCCAGAGAATCTGTGCCTACTTATCTTTATGATGATCCTCCAGCAATGTGTTAGTGCTGAATTTCTCTTTCAGACACTTTTTCTAGGTCATTCTTCTGCTGGTTCCCTCTGGTGAGCGTCACACAGTCGCCATCTTCTGAAAGTCCCCAAGTATTTTTAATATAATTTTGAAAGACCCACAAATAGTGTGAACTATTAACTGTGATTTCCATAAAGGAAGTGTGGAGTTACCTTTCTTCTCAAATTTAAAAAATTTTTTTAATTTAATGGGCATATTACCACAGACCCTTTGTGCAAACTTGAAATCAATGAAAGAGTACTGGGCAGTACTGAACTCCCAAAGCTTAAAATTCACTTCCATTAAGTGGATTGCAGCTTGCAGCCACCCCACAGGATAGAGTGACACTGCCTCCTGAGTTCCCTGATAGTGTGTCGGCAGAGAAGCAGAGAGCTGGGCCTTTCTCCTTTGGAGCACCTTGTCGCTTTTGAAATGCTGACCTTGCAGTTAGGAGCCCAACACACAAACTACTATGCCACCAGAACTCCACGGGGTTTACCTGGGCTACTAATAATGTGTACATTTACTATAAGGATAGATTTTTCTGTCAACACACATTTTAAGGTTTGCTGCTGAGCTAAGAAAAAAACAATTTATCTGATACTTTGCAGAGAAGAATGAATTCCCTCCCAGAGTTATTCAGGTAGAACATCAGCTCTAGACATCTAAAAGAAAAGACAGGAAGGAAGACAGCTATTTTGATTAGATATGTCAGCAGCAAAAAGAGGTGATGCTGGAAAAGAATGAAATAATAAATTAGGAGTTAAAATAGCCTTTCCTCCAGCTTTTTATCCCCTGAAGCACTAGCACTTCAAAATAAGTATTGTGCAAAGAAAGCAAACTGCTTCACCATTTAAAATGCTTCAAGGTGAAGTATACATATTGATTGTCTTCCACACTTCTTAAAGCCTTTAATATATTCATGTACATGGTAAATATGTACCACAGGGAATTAGAATCCAAAATATCCCACCCTCATTTGACGGTAGATTCTTTCTTTAATGGCAGCTATTAACAAGCTCACGCTCTTCAAAATGCTTATCAATATGTCATAGGAGGTGCTAAATTTAAATAATTAGTTCCAAAATTAAATTTACTAATTGCACCTCTGATTCCTTACCTAACCAAATAAACCTAGACTATAAATAGGCTATAACACAAATTCCCCTCAGATTAAAATGGCAGCAGAAAGTTTTAGATATTTTGTATGTTTAGAAATTGTTGGGAACTAATACCCTATGTTTTCATCCTAAGTTGGATTTCAAAGAGTAGAATTCACATTCTATGTACCAAGATTGTTATCCAAGTATAGACAGTGCATTTTCCATTGCTATTAATCATCTTTTATCCCTATCAATCATCTTTTATCCCTATCAATCATTTTTTATGATCTGTATATAAAACATTTATAATATTTTAAGTGAATAATAAAGTTGTCTCCCCTATGTTCATAAACTTCAGATCAATCGTTTTTGAGTTCAAAACTTTGTGTTTTTTACATATAATGACACTAAAACATAGCACTTTAAAAACTGTGTAGACAGCATTACCATGATTCAAATGATTAATCCTGACACATGGTGTCTATACATACAAATAAGTCAAAGCGAATACAATAAATACATGAAATATTTATATGAGAGGAAAAGAACAAATGCAGAGAATAGTTTCACAAAACAGAAAATGTGCATGTTGCTACATATATAAGAAAATCTTTATTGCTTATAAATGTAAGCATAAATATAAACAAACATACATACTTATATGTGGGTGTGCATGTACAAAGGCTAAACTGAGTACTGGCACTTGACTATATGGCACAAAGTCTAAAACATTTATGTGATAGGTAGGTTTAGTATCAACTTGCCCATGCCAGCATTCTCAGAAGTTCAGCAGTAATACCCCAGGATGTGATCTGAGACAATGTAATCAATTCTGCGATGGGATCTAATGTTGTGTAATCAGCCTTGTGAGCAGCCAGCAGTGATAACAGAGTGCAGCCGCCTTGATGAGTCACAGCTTTGATGCATTTGGTAGACTCCTGAAGGTAGCCTGCTCTCTGTTAAGCAATGAGAGAAAGTTTGTCGTTTCTGCTGGATCTGGATCCTGCATCTAGTTCAATGACTTCTTGTAATATTACCTGCTGATCCACAGAGCCAGCAACAGATCACCAACTTTGCATTCCTTGGACTTTCATCCACCACTCTCCTGCTTCCTGGTTTGTCAGCTCCATGGCTATTTCAATCAGGAAATGTCTCCAGTGTAACAGCTAACCCACTTGATTTGACTTGAATTGAAATTACCTGTTCCTACAAGGAAGTTGAGTCATTTTTATTGGGATATACTTCTCTCTTTTTATACCCATATCAGTGTCATTGGTTTTGATTTTCTAGAGAATCCAGTCAAACACAAGTTACAGTTCTGTTGATTCATTTTTTGTGTGTAGATTTTATGTCAACTTGATGGACAACCTGTGGTGAGCTCAAACTATCAATTAAATGCCTCCTTGGGATGCAACCTTTTGTATAAGAGAGAGCACTTTGAAGTGCTCCTCTCAGCCTTTCCTGTAATCCTTGCTGGGACCTCATGTCTTCCTCCAGTGGTAGCTCCATGTGGATCGTCCAACCTTGGACTACAAAGGAGCTGTCTGCATCCTTTGATAGTTCCCCTGATCTTAGATGCACACAATTCTACAACTACCAGTCAGTGATCTACCTGCTTTCCAATTTACCTTTACTGGATTCTCAGCTTTCAGCCACATCCACCTGAAGAGGACCCTAGCTAACAATGGACAAGATTTGGACTGGTTTGAGATGCCTTCTTGATATGAAATTACTTTATGATATAAAGTTCCTTCTTGTACATAAATGAGTCTCATTTATTTGCTTATGAAGACAACCCAGCCTAACACACTCATTTTCACAAAAGGTTTGCTGAACTCTGGCATAGAATTCAAAAGAGGATTGTGTTGTTGCTACCAGTATCATTGCTATTCAATTTGCTATGGAAGTTTTTCTGCCATATTGTTTGAATAGTGGAGATTCTAATTTTCTGATAATTAACAGTTTTTAATTAATAAAATGGTATTTTAGGTTCTATAAAGCTCTTGTGGTACTGTGGGTTAGGCAATGGGCTGCTAACCACAAGATCAGCTAATTAAAATCTCCAGACACTATGCATGAAAAAGATGAGGTTGCTTATTTTTGTAAAGATTTACATTGTCAAGAACTCTATATAGGATCAATTTGAGTTGGCGTCAGCTTAGTGAAAGTGAGGTTTTTTGCTTTTTTTATCACTGAGGAACTTTGGAGTGTTATGCTGTATCTCAATCCTACCATCAGATTCAAAATTTTTTGCTCTATTGAGTTTGAAGAAAACTCTAATCTCTATAAAACTTTCATAGAGAAATAAATATAACCAAAGATATGCATATGTCTACACATAAAATGATTAGTGAGATATATTTTTCAAAGGAAAGATAATGCATTTTTATTCATGGAAAATATCATTAAAATAGTTTTATTGGAATATATTTCAAATATCATATCATTTAATATCCAATCATATTAAGAAGACTTGTGCAATTATCACCCCAATCGGTTTCAAAACATTTTCTCTCATTCATAGCTGTTGACTCCTATGCCCCCAACCCTCCCTTGTCATATGTCTAGGTAATTATTAAACAAGTTACTGTCTGTATAGATTTATACATCCTGGATTTCATAGAAAGAAACTCATTAAGAATAAAAACAGGAAGGAAACAAACAAATTCTTAAAATGCAACAACAATGACTAGACAAAACAAAAATCTCAATTGAAAAGAAAGCAGAAAAAACTGAAACAACTTTAGAATAAGGCAAAAGGGAGAATCTTTTAAGCTATCAATTCCATCCCAATTAATCTTTACATGTAAAGGACTACCAACAAAAGCAGTAATGAATTTTTTAAATTGATAAACTGATTCTATTCTTTATATGGGGATTAAAAAGTAGAATACTAAAAGAACAAAATTGTAGAAATTACATTATTTTTATATAAAACATGGTTATAAACCTAAATAGATAGTAATATTACAAACCCAAGTAATGAAATGCTGCTTTGAGCATACTGTTGTTGTTGTTGTTGTTGTTGTTGTTGCCAGGTGCCTTTGAGTTGGTGCTGACCCATTATGACTGCACAACAGGCGGAAACACTGCCCGGTCCTATGCTTGACCCCATTGTTATAGCCACGAGTCCATCCACCTCATTGAGGCCCTTCCTCTCTTCGCTGCTTGTTATTGCTAGGAACCATCAAATTAGTTCTAGCTCATAGCGACGGAGGACTATCACTGCTGTCGCCACTATGTCAATTCCTCTCTTACTTCTCCAGGGTATAACACAGTCTCACCAACTTTGCTTCTAAGAAAAAACTTGGCTGTCCTTCCTCCAAGACAGATTTGTTTATTCTTCTGGCAGTCCAGGAGACCTTCAATATTCTCTGCCAGCACCTCAAGGAAAGTGCATCAGTTCTCTGGGGTCTTCCTTATTCATTGCCTAGTTTTCACTTGCATGTGAGCAATTTGGGATTGAAAGTACCTTGATTTGAGTCAGGTGCACCCTAGGCTTCAGAATAGCTTTTTTTTTTCAATTTTGTGGGCATAACTGCCACTCTGGTGGGAGTAGGAGGGCCAGCCTTGCTCCTGGAGAGCTGCTGCTGGATTTGAACCACCAACCCTGTGGGCTGCAGTCCCACACTCAACCATTATGCCACCAGGGCTCAGCCCCAGAATAGCATTTTAAAACAAGGTTTTAAAGACCTCTTTTGCAGCAGATTTGTCTGATGTGATTCATCATATGACTTTCTATTACTTCAATGGACATTCTTTATGGATCCACATGAAAGGAGATCCTTGATGATTTTCATCTTTCCACCATATAATGAGACACTGTTTATTGGTCCAGATGTGAGGATTTTAACTTTCTTCATGTTTCAATTTAGTCCATATAATAGGTGATAATCTTTGATATTTATCAATAAGTGCTTCAAGTACTCTTCACTTTTTGCAAGAAAAGTTGTGTCACCTGCGTGTCAAAAGTTGTTAGAGTTTTCCTCCAATTCTGATGCATTCTTCTTGCATTATTTCCTCAGCATATTGATGGGATAAGTGTAATGAAAGAACACAACCCTATACACAACTTTCCTAATAGAATCGCACAAGTGTGGGATTCAAATAACTTAACAACTGGTTCACTGCCCTAATATTAAATAACACCTGACCAAAAAATAAATTAATAAGATTGGTATTTAAGATATCCCCATATTGTTTCTTGATTGGTGTCTTCACTGGCAATATTCTTATTTATCCAAGCATTAATGGCTGTGTGATTTATCCTTAACCATCTTTTCACTGTAGTAGTAGGATCCAATTCCTTTGAGGTAGGCCACTTAGACAAGAGTTATGATGTTCAATATATTAGAAACAAGCAACTTCTCTTCTCTGAACATACCATGCACATCTTTGAAGAACACTTTTCTGCTTCTGCAGAATATCCAGCTGAATATATTATGCTGACAATATTTTCAGTTCTTTGAACACTTTGAGGAATTGCATAATTCACTCACAACATCTCATGGGAGTTAGAGGGAGGCAGCACAAAGCCGAAGGGGGTGACAGCTTGGCGCTTTTTCTCTATATACTATATGTTTCTTTACTAAAGTAGCAAAGGCAAGTAAATAGAACTTCATCAAAAGTATACAGAATTTTATGAGATGAATAAATAAATATTATAAGCATAGTTATGTTTGATTTTTTTATATCCATGGATGGAATGAACACACTCTGGGCACTGAGAATATGCTGTTGTGCAGACAAATGTTCAAAAAGTGTAGGGAATACAAATTTGTGGTTTTCACATTGCACAGCTACCCAGCTGCCCACCTTGAGGGAATCCAGATTACAAGTCCCATTTTAACAGATTGTTCACCAAACTCAACAAAAAAGTAGGTATTAGTTATGCCAAAACAGTGCAAGCTGGCTGAATCCCACTAAGGAGTGAGGGGTTGGTGGGGCATGGGGTGGTGAGAAATCATAAGAAGACCAGGGATATTGGTCTGAGAGACACTGATGGAACTCCCTAGATTGTGACGCCTCTTCACCTTTAAGCCTGACAGTCACCCTCCTGCCTAGACTTTCAAGCAAACAATAAAAAGGCCTAGAAGATGAACAACAGCATCAGACAGGTACACATTCATTAGAACAACTGACCATAGGAGATCAAAAGGACAGTACTTGCCCAGAAATTAAGTTCAGGAGGCAAAAATGGATAGGAAATAAGATAGAAGGGAAATGTAAACCTAAAGAGAAAGTGGGAACTATGGGTTATATATTGTGGAGATGACTTCAATCAATATCATAAAACAAAATGTGTAGCATTGAATGGAAAATCACTTTGGGTAAATATACTGCACAAGACCTCTCCAACGTGTTGAAAAGCAAACAGGTTACTTTAAGGACTAAGGTGCACCTGACTGAAACCATGGTATTTTCAATTGTCCCATATGCATGTGAACATTAGGCATTGAATAAGGAAGACAGAAAAGTTATTGAGATGTCTGAATTATGGTGCTGGGAAAGATTAATGGATGTACCAAGGACTCTCACAAAAGAACAAAAAATTCTGTTTGAGAAGAAATACAGCTAGAATGCTCCTCAGAGGCAAGGATAGCAAGACTTCACCTCACATATTTTGGACATATTGTCAGGCAAGACCAGTCTCTGAAGAAGGACATCATACTTGGTAAAACAGAGGAGCAGCAAAAACTGTGAAATGCCCTCAATGGATTGACACAGTGGCTGTAACAAAGGGGTCAAACATGAGCATGGTTGTGTGCACTGCACAGTTTGGGGAGTGATTTTTCTGTTGTACATAATGTCACCATGAGTCAGGACTCAACAGCAATAGCAACTAACTGCTCTATGGTTTGACCTAGTTCGCAGTAACATACATGCACTTGTTTTATGGAAATTCTTAAAGCTTTACACTTAAAATTAGCATTTTTCCTAATTAGGGTGTGCAGGAGCAAAGCAGAGGGAAAGGATATTCATCCAAGAAGGAAAAAGTGAAAGAACAATACAGGCATCAGAAAGTCTTCCTGGCCTGAGTGCACCTAAGAATGGTATACCTACAGAAATGGATTGGACCCTAGGTCCCGGAGAAAGAAGCATTTCCATGAATCAATGAGTCACAATGCTTCCAAGAACGTGAAAATAGTTCTATATTATCGACTTGATGCTTTTGATGAGGTAGACCAACCAAAACAAACCAATTGTCATGGATTAACTCAAACTCTTGACAATCCCATGGGCAAATTAAAACAGTGCTTCAAAAGCTCTTGGGAACTATCAGAAGCAAATTGCCAGACATTTAGTCTGACATGCCCTGGATGGGTATGAACAGTCAACCTTTCTGGTAGCAGTTGAGGGCATAACCATTTGCACCATCAGCAAAGAACAAAAGAACTTTCCTGTGAGTGTGGATACGTTACAACTGTGGATTCACTGTTTGAACAGTTGTCAGCATGGGCAATGGATGACTGAATAGGAGGTGCTCTGCCCTGTGGCAGGTTACTAGAGGAGGCTCCATAGAAATATATTTCATCCTCAGGAAGATGGATTTTGAAAATCCTGAATGAATCAAGAAAATATTTCATGGACTGTTTACTTTAAATTAAAAATGGTTGAATTTTTGCAGAAATTCATCTCCACTCTAGGAAAATAAAGTCATAATTCTAAACTTCTTTGTTAGTAGTCTATTATATTCATGTATTATATTATATTATATTCAGTTATTTTGGTTCTTACGCCCATAGTTGTAATCATTTCCATTAATAATACATGTGTTAGTCTAGATAGACTAGAGGAACAAATTCAAAGAGATGCATATGGATATAAGGAATGGGTTTATATTCAAGAGAAACAGGACATTGAGAAAACATCCCAGCCCAGTCCAGCTCAAAGTCACAAGTCAGATATTAACCCATATGCCCGAAATTAGTCCATAAAGTCTCCTTCTGACTCACGAAGTCACAGGTCAGGGGCTACAGAGTCCCGGCACTAACAGGGGTCTCCCCATGTCTCCTCGCTTCCAGGGCTCAAGGTCCATCAACAGCATCCATGGTGGATGCATGGAACTCATCGCTAGAAGAGGCCTCCACATGGCTGCCCTAGCCTCAGAGGTCTGATTCCATCAGGGCAAAGCCATGTGGTTTCTCCACTGGCTACTCCAGCCTCCCAGACACCGCTATTCTGTGTTGCCTGTGATTAATCATCTCTAAAACTAACTCCCAACAACTGGGGAAGATAGCTTCTCATCTTCACGAGGGAAATATCGTCAGATTTGCCAGGAGGCGTCATGGGCTACTCATTGGCTATCTCCAGATTAACAGGCCAGACTCCACCCCTACATTTCAATCATAAAATTAACATAAGTGCATGACTGCTACAATACACTACCATTCAGTAATAGCTAACTCTGATAGCAATTATTTATTATTCCTATTGATTTAATTTTTCCTCGTCTTCATATTATTTTTATACCATCAGAACTAATGGTCTGGCTTTGTCTTTTGCTTCAATTCCATAGTCTTGGTGATTTAAAAATCCAATTTTTCTTAGATATAAAATATTTACTATTTCAAACACAGAGTTAATTTCTATTGACTCATACCCTTCTATACATTACACTCTTGAGATTGTCTAGCCCTTTACTCCAGGAGGAGGCTCTAACATCATGCCTTCCCAGGTTTATTTCTATTTGTTTTCTGAGAAGCTTTTGTTCTCAGACTGAGCTATAACATTTCTTCAGAGACGATCAAGGTAAATAGTCACTGAGATAAGTCACCAAATATAACTGGAGCAAGGAAAGTTATCTTTGAAGGACAGACAGAACTTCAAAAAGCAAAATGATAAATTCACAATGGCATATATACTTACCATATACAGATGCAAAAGCTTATAGAGTCACCAAACATTTCAGAGATACAGAAATACATGATAGTCTACCCACAAAGGAATTATGATTCATCATTCAATTGTTGCTTTTCTATTTGCCTATTCCATCTGAACATTCCAGTCATGTAGATAGTTCTGTTGAAGCACAAAGATCCCTGGTGACAGACATAGTGAGGTACATAAAAAGTCAGTAGCTCCAGTCCACCAGGTGGTTCATGAAAGAGAGGTCAGGTTGTCTGCCCTAGGAAATATTTAGCATCTCATCAACTCCTATTGGGTCACTGTGAGTCCAACCAATTCAAGGGCAACGAGTTGGGTTTGTTTGAGTCTTCATGGTTGATTTAAACTAACAAACTTTTGGTTAACAGTCAGGTGTTTTACTATGACACCACTAGGGTTCTTAAAACTCCTAGCAAATTATAGAATATGGGTGTTGTTATATAGTTTTTATTGTAAAATGATTTGTTTTGCTTATATGTTTGAAAAACAAAACAACATCTCTTTAAAGATCAAGTATCTCAGCCTGATGCCAAACCAAATAAACTTCTCTGAATTACAGACCCTCACTCTCAATTGCATCTTCCCCAGGTGAAAAAAGTAGACCCAAATTTGAAAAACAATCCTGAAGCCCCCTGCCAGTTAGTGGACTATAAATTATAGCAAAACTAGAGGGTAGGATAGAATTAACCCTGTGGGTTTCCAAGACTATAACTCTTTATAAAAGTAGAAAGCTTCATCTTGATGACATGGAGCAGCTGATGATTTCAAACTACAACACACTCTACCACCAGATGCCCCGAACCAGGTCTAAATGTGTGTATGTGTGCACGTGCGTACACACACATACTCCTCAATTCAATATGTTTTTCTTTTATTTGTTTTTGCTTACCAACATTACAATAACTTTATCATAGCTTATTGTTTTATTTTCAGTATATTTTCAGTTCTTTAAGGAACCTCAATTCCTATTGCAGATCTAGTCCTAATAATTTTTGTTAGTTGCTGAAGGCAATCCAACATGCACCAGAGCAATACTATGCTGTTTAAGGTTTCGAAGGCTGATTTTTTTTTGGCTGATTTTTTTAAAGAAGAAAGCCAAATCTTTCTTTGAGGTGCCTTTGGGTTATGTTAGAGTTTAAATTCTGAGCACCCAGTTTTCAGAAGCACCCAAAAAATAAATTAATGTGCGCCATTGAGTCAATAACAAACCTTTAAGGAAAGGGTGGGGATGACTGTAAGCTTCTGAGAATATAACTCTTTATGAGTATAGAAAGGCCAGACTTTCTCTTACACAGTGGACGGTGGTTTCAAACTGCCAACTGTGGAGATTTCAGCCCAATACATAATCACTACAGCCCCAGGGCTCCTCTGTAATAAAAATAGTGAAATGTTATTGAGCATTTACCACAAGACTCTCTAACAAGGAATGTGTGTGTGTGGCTACACTTAATCCCACAATCTTATGAAGTGGATATTATTGTTTTCCTATTTTACAGATAAAATTGAAGCTTGGAGAGTTTAGATGACTTCTTTAAAATGAAAATCTTTTATAACCTCACAGATTTAAAAAATCCTTTCTACTGGGGGCTGAGTCCCGGTGGTGTAAATGGTTGAGTGCGGGACTGCGGCCCGCGGACTTGGCGGTTCAAATCCAGCGGTGGCTCTCAGGAGCAGTGCTGGGTAGCTCCCACAACCACCAGAGGGCAGTGATGCCCCCCCAAAATCCACTCTACTGGTCCTCCCACTGACACGCTTGTCCCCTTTCAGTTTCCTCTCAACCCAAGAACCATCATGATTCCTTTTACTTAGGTCAGATCAAGCCTGTCTTTTAGCAGTACAGCAGAATAAACAATGCCTCCCCGCCACCCCGCCCCACCAAATATCTTTACAAGGGCAGATGAAATTCATGTATGTGTGATCCGACTCCTGATATCTTTCTGTTCTCTTACACTGCTCTATATTTCATTCATTTCACATCACCCTTCTTTACCTCCTAGCGGCAATGTGCTCACTAACCCCTCTCCCAGGAGCATGCTGACCTTCCTTCTCTCCTGATTTTTTACCTTGAGTTATTGGTGCAAATACTCCACTTGGTGGAGTTTTTCCTTTCTAATGACACCACACCATGCCTTGTTATTTCTCCAGAGGGCTTAGTACTGCAAGACCTGTTATGTAATTACCTACTTTTCAGTTTATTTTCATCTCTGTCTTTAAAAATATAAACTCTATGGTGGAAGTTTTAAAAAAAATCTCATGTTCACTGATGTACCACTAATCCCTAGAGCATAGTAGCATCAAGACGTAATCTTTAATGAATAAATAGCACCATAGATTATAGAAAATGCTGCCAAAATGTGGCAGATATCAGTTATATCTTACGCACACATTTTGATGTTTTATTTTTAATGAGCAATTTCCAGGTCCCTATTATTAATAGTAGGAAAGCAAATCCTCTATCAGTCTTACCCCCAAAATTGTATATTACAATTCACATTTCTGCTATGTAAGTAACTACGGGGCTATGACAACCCCTCCATACTTCTGAAAACCTGATATTAGATCTTGATGTCTAATCTAATTAACTGTGGAATTCCATTTCCCTGATGTATCTGTAAAATGACAACAAATACTGATACAGAATTACTTTAAAGTACACAACATGATGTTTTGTGTGAGGAGAGAAGAAATTGGTTAAAATCTCTTCAATAACCAGAATGAGTTGAAGTGAAATGAGAGTGTGACCCCAAATTACAGAAAGTTCAATTTAAAATGAAAAGAGTTTGCAGAGCTTTGTTCCTCTTTCTATAATTCTGGCACTTGCTGTTTCAAAATGAAAACAAAGAGTCAGCATGTAGAAAGAAAAAAAAATCCTACACCACTAAAAACAATAACTAAGAGCAATCATAAAACATTAAAACCTATAAAAATAACAATAAAGGTTAACTGATAGCCAATCAAAATCTCAGAATCTAAACTTGAGATGACATGTCTAGTCAATGACCCAGAGGCTAATGCTTTATTTCTTGAAGCTCACATATTCTTCAGAAATCAAGGTTTCCAGGGCTGAGCCCCAGTGGCAGAAGTGGTTGAGTGCGAGACTGCGGCCCGTGGACTTGACGGTTCAAATCCAGCAACGGCTCTTAGGAGCAGCGCTGGGTAGCTCCCACAAACACCAGAGAGCAGAGATGCCCCCCCCCCCTTAAAAAAAAGAAACCAAGCCTTCCAGAAAAGACTCTGTTTAATTAGCACAACCAAGTTCACTGTGAATAATATACAAACCTCCTTCTCTTTATACCTCAATGAGTTATCTGAAAAATAGCTGACACTCAGAGGTGAAACAGGTGTGCTCAGGATCCTAATTAGCAGAGTTCAACATCCTAACTTCCCTCTGGTCTTTTGGGAAACAAAAGATAAAGGTAATAGATAAAGGAATTCTTTTTTTACATTCATTTTTTATTATTTTATTGGGGGCTTGTACAGCTATTGTAACATTCCATACACCTTTTGTATCAAGCACACTAGTACACATGTTGCCATGCTCATTTCCACATATTTTCTACTTGAGCCCTTGGAATAAGCTCCTTTTTTTGACATCACTGCCCTCTGGTGGTCGTGGGAGCTACCCAGTGCTGCGCCTGAGAGCCGCCACTGGATTTGAACCGCCAAGTCTGCAGGCTGCAGTCCCGCACTCAACCACTTACTGCACCGGGGCTCAGCGGGTGTAATCTCCTCTTTTCCCCTCCTTTTTTTATAAATCACTTTATTGGGGGCTCATACAATGCCCATCACCATCAAAACATACATCAATTGTATGCAGACCACATTTGCACACTAGGTGCCATCATCACTCTCAAAACATCCTCCCTCCACTTACACCCCCCAGTGCCAGCTCCTCATATTTTCCCTCCTCCCTCCTCCCCTCCCACGAATCCTTAATGATTTACAAATTGTTATTACTTTTCATATTGTACGCCATCCAATGTATCCCTTCACTCACTTCCCTGTTGTCTATACCTCAGAGAGAAGGTTATATATAGATCCCTGAAAATGATTCTTCCCTTCTATTCCACCATCCCTCTACCATCCCAGTATCACCACTCCCACTCCCTGAAGGGATCATCTATCCTAAATTCCCCATGTTTCCAGCTCCAATGTACATCCCCTGGTCTAGCTGGATTTGTCAGGTAGAATTGGTATCATGATAATGGGTGAGAGGAAGCATTTGAGAACTAGAGGAAAATTACATATTTCATTGTTACTACCCTGCACCTTGACTGGCTCACCTCCTCCCTGCAACCCCTCTGTAAGGGTATGTTGCTTCACCTATTGATGGGCTTTGGGTCACCAATCTGTACTCCTCCTCCATTATAATGATATAATATTTAGCTCTTTGATGTCTGACACTAAATCCCTTCAACACCTCGTAGTCACAAGGGCTGGTGTGCTTCTTCCATGTGGGCTTTGTTACTTCTGAGCTAGATGGCCGCTTGTTCACTTTCAAGCCTTTAAGACCCCAGATGCTATATCTTTTGATAGATGGGCCCCATCAGCTTTCTCCATCACCTTTGCTTAGGCACACATTTGTCTTCAGTGATCACGTTGGGAAGGTGAGCATCATGGAATGCCAATTTAATAGAAGAAAATGTTCTTGCACTGAGGAAGTACTTGAGTGGAGGGCCAATGTCAATCTGTTGTCTGAATACTAACCCTATAAGTATATGCATGTTGATCTATTTCCCCATCATCATATATAAATATATGCACCTATGTCCATGCCTGTATTTAGACCTCTATAAATGCCCTTTACCTCCGTTATTTCCTCTATTTCCTTTTACTTTTCCCTTGTTCCACAATCATGATCAACCTCCAATTGGGTCTCAGTATTTTCCCTGTTACATTACTCTTGATCAATCCCTACTGGACCTCTCTCATATAACTTGTCACTGATTTTGAATCATTTGTTGTTCCCTTATTCCTGGGCTGGTCAACACCACCGCTTTTCCCCCTCCTCCCCAACTCCCATGTCCCCCCTGGAACCATCAGTCCAGTCATTTTTGCCTCCAGACTGTTCATCCAGCTTGTCCTATCTACATAGACCTGCAGAGATAACAATATGTACAAAAAAGGCATCCTAAGATGAAGCAACCAAAGAAAATAAAACAATGATAACAAAAAAAAAACAATGTCACATGTATATAAATAAGTAAAACAAAATAACAATATAAAAACCCGTGAATAGTTCAAGGTGTGTTCTTTGACCCCAGGAGTGTGCCCTGGTTGAGACCGATGGGGTGCCACATCCTGGCCCCAAAGCATATCCTTGACACTCCCTCGGGAACTCCATGCTCTGTTGCACCCCCTTAGTATTTGCCATGCTGTGTATGGGTCCGACAGGGTATAATCCTGACCCTGTTTCTCCATTGTTTACCCCAGAGGGCCTCGCATCAGTGAGGGAAGCCGTAATTCATAGATGGGCCTGCCATATGATCCTCTCTGTGCTTCGGCTATTCTGAGAGGGAATATTGTCCTAAAGGCTCTGTGGGCCAGGATGCACTCCATTCTCTTTTCCTTCCCTTTCATTTGTTCTCATGTGCTTTGGTCAGGCATATCTCAATCCCCAAGCTGAAGTTTCAATGCTGACCTCCAAATCAAACTCTTCTGGGGGGAGAGGTGACTGACCCTGTAGTTGGGATTGGGGTTGGGTGCTCAGAGCCCTCCCCTGGCTCCCCACTCCATGCCATCACCCTGCATTCACATCCTGGATCACCAGGTTTAAGTTTGGTCCCTCTTTTCCTGTGGAGATATAAACAATAAGCTCCCCTTGTGTGGGTTTGTACCCCATTCCCTCTCTATACATCAACATCTGCCCCACCCACCTCCATCTCCCAACCCCAGTTGGCTATCATATAGAGTCCTGGATTTGATCTGGCCCCTGCCATAATACCTGGGCCACCCTCAGGAATTTCTGTATACAGTAGCTTTTTCCCAATGCCCCAATTTTCTCAATTTTTTTTATTAAGCTTATCTCAGCGGACTCATGTTGTACCTGTTCATTTGTGATTGGCTAACTTCACTTAGCATAATTTCATCCAGTTCTTCCCATGTGGTGATGTGCTTCATGCATTCCTCACTGCTTTTCAGCGATGCATAGTACTCCATTGTATGTATGTACCCCAAATTTTAAGTCAATTCATCAGTTTATGGAAATTTGGGCTGCTTCCAACTACTTGCAATTGTGAACTATGCTATAATGAACATTGGAGCACAGATCTCTGGTCGTGGTTTGTTGCTTGCCTCTTTTGGGTATTGTTATAGGTAAGCTTTTGGTGCCAGCATGGCCAAAGAAAATAGGAAGGTCTGCTGTGACACCATGGCTAGTGAATGCATGCGATCAACTGAAGGGCAGAAATAGAAACAGCTTGGCAAGCTCTGCCCTTGCTCTCTTGCTTCCGGATCTTCGGACCAGACAGCCGCCTTGTTCGTCCTGTGCCTCCAAGAAACACTACCCATGGGACGCCTAATCGTGGACTGTGTGGTTGTGAGTTGAGGTCCCTTCAAGTCCTGCTTCACCACGCTCCTGAAATATACATCTCTTGAGCTGGAGATTGTTGGACTCTGTCATCTGGCTGGCTGTTGGTGGCCTGCTTTTTTGTTAACTGCTGGTAGCTGGATAGCTTGAATTGCTCTACAGAGGACTGTTTGACATCCCTCAAGATATCAAGGACGGCCAGTCTACTAGCTGTCTCACGCAAGTGAGTTGCACCAAGCCATTGGACTGCTTTATAGATTAGTTAACTGTTTATTTCTTATCTTATGTATATATCCTTCTAGCTATATAAATATATAAAGAGAATTACTGGAATTCCTGGTTTTATTCCTCTAATAGAACCCTGTCTGACACGGGTATATCCCAGGTAGAAGGATTGGTGGGTCTTATGATAGCTCAATTTCCATCTGTTTTAGATATTTCCAAATTGATTTCCATAGTAGCTCTACATACCTACAGGTCCACCAGCAATGGATAGGAGTTCCTATCTCACCACAGCCTCTCCAACACTTGTTGTTTTCTTATTTTTTGAATTGGTCTGTGATCCACTTTGAGTTTATTCTAGTGCATGGAGTGAGGTAAGGGTCCTGCTTCATTTTCCTATAGGTAGATATCCATTTTTTTCGAGTACCACTTGTCGAAAACCACTTATCTGTTTCCCACTTGATATTTTGGGGGCCCTTATCAAAGATAGGTTTTCTGTATGCTGATGTCTTTATTTCTGGGTTTTCAGTTCTTTTCCATTGGTCTGAGTATCTATCATTAAGTCAATACCATGCTGTTTTGACCACGGGGGCTGTATAGTATGTGCTAAAGTCAGGTAAAGCAAGCCTTCCCACCGTGTCCTTCTTCCTCAGGAGTTCTCATCTAATTCTGGACTTCTTCCCTCTTCATATGAATTTGGTAATCATTTTTTTCATTTCTTTGAAGAAAGATGAGGGTAATTGTATGAGAATTGCATTAAAATTATATAGTGCCTTGGGCAGAACTGACATCTTTACTATATTGAGTCTTCTGATCCATGAACATTGGATATTCTTCCATTTGTTGAAGTCATTCTTGGTTTCCTGCAACAGTGTTCTGTAATTTCCATCATATAAATCTTCTGTTCTTTTAGTCAGGTATATTCCTAGATATTTCAATTTGTGCAAGGCTAAGGGTGAAGGGTACCTCTTTTTTTAAATCTCCCCTTCTTCAGTCTTATCCAATGTGTATAGCACTCTGATAGATTTCTGATTGTTGATCCTGTATCCTTCAACTCTGCCAGACTCTTCTATTGCTTCCAGTATTTCCCTTGTGGAGCTTTTGGGGTTTTCCATATGTAAAATCATATCATTTGCAAATAACAATTTTCACCTCTCCTTTCCCAAGGTAAATACTTTTTTTAAAATCATTTTATTGGGGGCTCATACATCGTTTTTCACAATACATAAATAAACATACTGTGCCAAGCACCTTCATATGTCCGCTGCTATTATTGTTCTCCAATCATCCGCCTTTTTCCTTGAGCTGCTAGTATTGGTTTTCCATCCCTTCTCCTCTTCCCCTGCTCTCTCCTCCCCACCAATCCTCAATACTTTATACATTATTATTGTTCTGTCATATCTTACACTGCCCAACATCTCCCCGAACCCATTCCTTTGATGCCCATCCTTCAAATAGGAGCTTATGTGTATATCCTTGCAGTTGGTTCCATCTCTCTACCCAATCTTCTCTCTACCCTTGCAGCAGCTCCAATCTAACCACTGGGTCGAAGGGGCGCATCCTTCTTGGTTTCCCCATATCTCCAGCTCCCTTCTCTAGTAGTGTACCTTCTCCAGTCCATCTGGATTTGT